>CAJUYH010007974.1:0-16391 GCA_910591685.1 Galerucella tenella | reverse complement strand
TTATTTAAAGACATTATTGTTGCAAAATCCAGATATTGGCAAGAGGTAAGCTGAAAATCCAATTTGTTTGTTTCGTAGATGTGAAGTGAAATATTTGTTTACAGATATCAAATGAAGCTAACAAATCTGTGGCTTAAAACCGCTGGCACTGAAAAAAATTTTACAGCATCCCTGTTGAAACGACTTCCACAACCAACCACAAGGCACGTAGTTGGCATTTTTTCGTATTAAAATGTAATAATACCACTACAAGTCCTAAATAATATAAAAAGGCACAAAAACAACAATCCCACAAAATTTAAATAAACTTTTCAACAGCACAATAATATAACACCAACAAACTATTTGCCCCCAGCCGCCGTATTGAATTTGTTTTGACAGGTCATTGGAATGCCTAATTGATTATAATTTTTAGGTTAAGTGTAAAATAATATTATTCAACAAATATAAGACATACGTAAAACAGCAGAATACGTCAACGACTATGACATAACGGCAAAGGATGGTTGAACAAACTATACCACAAGCAAGACTAGCCTTAGCAACAAAATCTATTTTCATATGCGGATTACGTGAATTTAATGCATTGCCTACTGAAATTAAAACGAGTACCTCTCTATCTCAGTTTAAAAAATATTTGCTACAATTTATTTCCAATCCGTAAATTAACTTTGTAATTTTGTATGTTAATTTTAATATGTATTTATTTTAACTATAGGCAGCACTATACAGTGCCGTAGACAGAGATAGGTGAAACGGTTAAAGCTGTAGTAGTACTAAGAGGGAGCTGTAAACCTCATGGATGAGCAAAGCTAATGGAGGTCAGACGTAATTATGTGCAGATTCTTTTACCTAGAGGAGAAAATTGCAGAGCACATCCCATGTCAGTGAAGAATGTACTAGGAGATGTGAAGCAGCCGGCAAATAACTATATTAAATATTCTATCTCTGAGAATTGGAGAATTCAATGTAGATTCAGACCTCAATAGATCTGAAAAGGTCGCAGTGGCATAGGTCGTTTAGTCACATCATGAAATCAATTGTTAAGGATACTTTAGGAACATTAAATTTGTCTATCGATGGTGGACAGTAAAACAATAAAATGACTTTGTCATGTAATTATTATCACAAAAATTGTTCGTCTACTAAGTAAGTTGTGGTTAGTTTAATTGAATCCCAATATCAAACTCCCTGGGATACTCCCAAAGTTACGACAATTTTAAGTTCCGTAAAATTTACTTTATGAACCAAACTGCACCTGAAAGTTCCCAAACTATGAACATAAACTCCCAACACTTCTCGGTATCCCCCTCCGACTTTCACATAGGTCTTTCTCTGTTCTCCGTTTTCGTGCTCTGAATTTTAAGCGGTTCTGTTAGGACTGTTTCCTGCGTTCCATTTTCTGAATTCATGTTTGGCGTTTAGACCGAACTGGCAAGTTAAATAGGCACTGGAATATTAGATATGCATATCACATTCAGATATTCGCTCTCCCTTAAACTATTACATTACATATTTCGACAAAACACAACATGAACAGATATTATGTTTATTGATTGTGGAACTGTATTTTCTTTGTTTGCTCAATTATGTATAAGAAGTTGAAAATTAAATAAATACTAATAATTCATCTATTCTATTGTAAAACATAAAATATTTGGTATTTAAATGATATCTATGCCGATAAAAATACTAGTTCAACATTAATTTCAGCTGATAGAGATATAAAAAATAATCTTTGGTTGGATTCGAAAGTAATAGCGATAAGGTATTGTGTTCGTCGGAAATTTCAGTAGTACACAAATATTATTTTTACCTACTTGTAGCATCAAACACCTAAAATTTTGTGCTTTTTTCATGAGCGTGTAGCCATATGAGACCCAACCAGATCTATTAGATACTGTGTTCACATGATTATTTCGAATTAATAGCATTAAAACAATTCAGTATTCAGTTCACGTTCCTGTACAATCCTTTTGAATTAAATATTCATAATCTCCGTCTACTTTCTGACAGTAATACATCCTATTAGTAAACTCTTGTCTTACTCATGCGAATGTGTCAGCTGAAATTGCATTGCATTCTTCAATAATTCTTTCTTTCAAAACGCCAATGCTATTTAGTGCCGTAGTATAAGCCTTGGATTTCAAGAACCCCCATGGAAAAATATCTAATAGTGTCAGATCTGGTGACCGAGGTGGCCATTCTATAATACCTCTTCGGCCGATCCATCTACCTCGATATTGTTCATCCAGGTAACGTCTTACTGCACCATAATAATGTGCAGGAGCACCATCTTGTTGAAATGCTATTTCCAGATGGCCGAATGCATCTGGATTATCCTCCAGAATTTCAAGAATTAACGGCTCAATTGCATTTTGTAACATCTCCAGATCGGCCGGCGAGGTCCTGTAGAATGGCCACCTCGGTCACCAGATCTGACACCATTAGATTTTTTTCCATGGGGGTACTTGAAATCCAAGGTTTATACTACGGCACCAGATAGCATTGGCGTTTTGAAAGGAAGAATTATTGAAGAATGCAATGCAATTTCAGCTGACACAGTCGAACGAGTACGACAAGACGGAGCACATTTGGTGTAAGAATCCATTGTTGATATATGTTTAATTAAATTTAAAAAAATAATTCCAATAATTTTGCTATTCATTTAATTTATCCGTCAAAATTAGTTTCAACCCAACAGACAGAGTTACTGCCAGGAAGTAGACGGAGCACATTTCGAACACTTGCTTTAAGAATCCGTTGTTGGTATTTGATAAATTAAATCTAAAAAAATAATTTCAATAATTCTGGTATTTATTTAATTTATCCGTCGAAATTATTTTAAGCCCAAACAAAATCAATATGGCTATGTAGCCAATGTCAATACCTTTCAAACGAGATATCACTTGCCATAAGGTCATATTTAAAATTATTGGCCAGAGTGGCACTGTGACGTCATCTATTACTATTACGTCACCTGTTACCATTCGTAGAAAAGTTTACACTTTATTTTCACCCTCCAATTTTTATTAATGTAAGTGAAGCCGTTCAAAAGATACGAGGGGGTAGGAAACTTTTGAATAGCACTGTATATAGAAATCGAAAGATTACTATAATGTCGGATAGTCAAGCAGCGATTAGCACTAAGCTCTTGTGGAATTATTGGGTAAAAGAGGGACATTTGCATAAGTGAAAGCCTAAAGATGTCCTAAAATTCCTCCAGTAGGACTAAAGGAGCTACTATTCTCTTAGACTTCCTTCAGGAACTAAGTAGAAGCAAGGGGGCACAATAGATCTTTTATGTCTCAGCAAAGTCTATATATTCCAATAAGTCCGGCCACTCTCTCGACGACGCGAGAATCCCCCTCCTGTCGACACCCACCGTCTCACCGGCAAAACCCACATCTGATGTGGGATTTATTGATTTTTCAGTTCTGTTTGACTTACACGGTGTAGGCGAGCCGGACACCCCCAAAAAGACGCTTCGAAATAGCAGTATGTGACCACGGAGTACTAATCGCTAAAACCACTTTTACTTTATGTTTTCGGGGTCGCTGAATACGAATCTGAAATTATTTTTTTCCTAAAAACGGGGAAAAACTTGGTAAAATGGCAATTAAGCGTAAAATTCGTAAAACTGGATTTGATAATTTTTGATAATCAACTCGCCATATCTTAAACAATTATCTATATTTTTTTATGGCAATTTAGCTGCTCATTCTACAATTCAATAGCTACAAAATAAGCCCATACCGATGATTCTCTGACATTTATTAAATGAATTGTGAATTTTTAAATGTGTGCCGTCACGAATTCTGAGTTTTTTCATATAATCGCAAAAGTTGAGTGACGAAGTTTCGATTTTCGAATAATTAACTATGTAGTATTAAAATTTAGTATGTAAGGAAGTTTTTGATAAAGTTTCAGCTCTTAATATTCAATAGAAAAAAAAATAGGCGATTTCAAAGTCGAGCGCGACGGTACATTCCTATACATATTTTAGCAAATAAATTAGGAAATAAGATATGTTCTTCTTTGATAGCTGCTCACGCTCTCACGGGCTGCTATACAAATTCATCTTTATTTTATATTGGTAAAACAAAAGTAAATGCTGCAATGAAAATTATGTAAAACGAAGAATTATCTAATTTATCGAATATTGATGAGTTGGACATAAATTTTGCCCAAGAAGTCGTTAGTGTATTTGAATCATATTGTAATGTTTTTCTTATTTATTTAAACTGTTTTTACCGTGGGATAAAATTATACACTCACTATGGCTAATAAATATCGATTTATTAAAGAAACACTTACACACTATGATAAACTTAATTTATATACACACTACTTAATGTCTACTAATTTATTTACACTCGGTACAATAATTGTCCTAATTTATATTCAACACTATTTATATTCACTTCTGTTCACTCACTGTATACTGAAACTGTTTACCGATTCACTGTATACTGAACAACTTCTCGATTCACTTGAAAACCCGCTATATATACCTAGTCCCTCGAAACTCTAGAAATTTCGCGATAAACCATTGTATGGCCTGGTACATTTCTAGAAAAGTCTGGATATTACCTGTGAAAGAACGATCGCATTCATCGTTTGCGACAGGACCGGCTTCGGAATTAGTGAGTTCGTAACATTGCCCCCTCCTTAATAGTAAGTTCCTCCTGGAACTCTTGTGTAGCCGGGACTGGATGTTTAAATCGGCAACTGGATCCATTCCTACACTGTCCGGTCGTATGGAAATAACAGGACATCTTCATCGGATACTGATTACGTGGGGAATAGCTGCAGATTAAAATGTGGTTATCGGTATCTTCGAAGATCACTTCTACCATATTCCTAATGACTCGCCAATCCAACTGGTTGCTCTCTATCTTAGGCATCGCTAGTTTCTTCACGTTGGATTCCAGCACGTGGTTTCGAAGACTTCGTAGCGCTTCCCACACATTCCGGTAGGTGGATCGATCCTCAAATTCGTCCTTTGTTACGAGATAGAAGATGTGTCGTGAGTTGTGTTTGAGTTTCAGTGTCTTGCCAGGGGTTGGAATCTGTTTTGAAAGTTTTTCTGATTGTCCAAACTTCTTTCGAAAGATGAATGCTAAGCCTCGTGCATTTTTGGTATTGGCTGGGATGTTGTGTGCCAGTGAATAGTCTTCCGAGAGCGTGAACAAATCTTGTCGTTGCTCTGTAGTAACTCCAAATCTAGCTTTACCGGTACCTCCATATGCGCCCATGAACTCTTCGAAGGCAGGGTCAGGATCTTCCCGGATATGGTTTACTCCTTCTTCTTGGTCATGGTCTCCTTCGAATGGCACTAGTCGATTTTGGTGGACTACTTTCGGTTTTCCATTGGGGATCTTACTTATGCGATAGATGACGTCGTTGATCTTCTTCTTGATTAAGTATGGACCCTCCCAAGATTTTTGTAGTTTTGGAGAAAAGCCCTTTCTCCTCGTCGGGTTGTGTAGCCATACTTTGTCCCCTTCTTTGAAACTGCCTTCTGTAGCCTGCGTGTCGTACCGTTTTTTCATTCTGTCGCTTGCAACTTGGAGATTCGTTCGAACCAATTCGTGTACACCGTCCATCCTTTTCCTCAACTGGATCACGTAGTCTTCTCCCGCTAGATCTTCTCCAGGACGACAACCAAATTCCAGGTCACAAGGAAGTCGCATTTCGCGTCCAAATAGGATTTTTGCAGGTGTTTCACTTGTGGACTCATTGATGGCAGATCGATAAGCCAATGCAAATAGGGAAAGGTACTGGTCCCAATCTTTTTGGTGGCTGGAAACTACTTTGGACAGGTATTTTCCTATGGTCCTGTTCATTCTTTCGACCATTCCGTCTGACTGTGGATGCAACGCCGTTGTCCTGGTCTTCTTCATTCCCAGCTTCTCGCAAATTTCCTGGAATACATGGCTTTCGAAATTCCTTCCCTGATCGCTGTGAACTTCCAAGGGCACTCCATATCGGCTAATGAATTCTTTTACCAATACATCCGCGACCGTTGCGGCCTCTTGGTTCGGAATCTTGTAAACTTCTACCCATTTGGTAAAATAATCCATCACAACCAGAATGTATTTACCACCATTTTCTGTCGTCGGAAATGGTCCAGCGATATCTAATGCAATCCTTTCGAATGGGCTTCCAACATTGTATTGTTTCATGGGAGCCTTTCTCTTGCGATGTGGTCCATTACTCGTAGCACAATTCGTACACTTCTTACACCAGTCCTTCACATCATCGGAGCTGTTCATCCAATAAAACCTTTCACGGACTCGCTGAAGGGTTTTCTTCACTCCCAGATGACCTCCTGATTGACTGTCGTGTAACTTCTTCAGTACCTCATCTACTCTCGATCTCGGGATAACTATTTGTCGTCTAGTTTCGGAACCATCATCGTTTTCTAATATTCGTTTCAACAGGCCTTCTTCCAGGACAAGGGAGTCCCACTGAGCCCAATATGCCTTCAGTGTTGGTGGAAATCTTGACACTTCTTGCCAGGTAGGTCGCTTATTTTCTTGCTTCCATTGCCGGATCATCTTTAGGTGTGGATCATTATCTTGATCTTCTCTAATCCTGGTGGGTGACCATTCTTCATTGCTGACTGTAGTTCTTAAAACTGCAGCTTCCTTTGATTCCACCTTGTTGCAGTGGGAACAGTCTGGTTGGCACGGTCGTCTAGACAGGGAGTCGGCATTTCGGTGACTCACACCAGCCCGATGCTCGATGTTGAAATCGTATTCTTGGAGTCGTTCAATCCATCTCGCGATCTGGCCCTCGGGATTCTTGAACTGCATCAACAAATTGAGTGCTGCATGATTAGTCCGAATTAGGAATTTCTTCCCATAGAGATAGTGGTAGAAGTGTTCCACAGACTTCACTACCGCCAAAAGTTCTCTTTTCGTGACGCAGTAGTTTCGTTCTGGTTTTGAGAGGACTTTACTGAAATATCCCAGCACTCTTTCTTGGCCTCCTTGGATCTGTGAGAGTACTCCTCCAATTCCTACGTTGCTTGCATCAGTGTCAAGAATGAAGTCTCCTTCTGGTAACGGATATCCTAGTATCGGTGCCGTGGTTAAATGTCTCTTGGGGGTTTCAAAAGCAGTTTGACAGTCTTTATCCCAGTGAAAAGTTCTTGTTTCTTCTGTGAGTCGAGTTAGTGGCTTGGCAATATCTCCAAAGTTCCTTATGAACCTTCGATAGTATGTGCAAAGTCCAAGAAAACTCCTGACTTGATGTTTGTCTGTTGGTTGCGGCCATTGCTTTATGGAAGCAATTTTCTCTTGATCTACTGCCACTCCTTCATTACTCACGACATGACCCAGATAGTTGACTCGGTTTTGGAATAACTGACATTTCTTCGGGTTTAACATAAGCTGAGCAGCTTGAAGTCGTTTGAATACATCTTGCAAATTCTTCAGGTGGTCCTCGAATGTCTTACCTAATACTACGATGTCGTCCAAATAGACCAGGCAAGTTTCCCAAGATAACCCTCTCAATACATTTTCCATGAGTATTTCAAATGTCGCGGGCGCATTACAGAGACCGAAGGGCATGACGTTGAACTGCCATAATCCGGATCCGGTAGTGAAAGCAGTTTTCTCTTTGTCTTCTGGGTCCATTTCTACTTGCCAATAGCCGGACTTCAGATCCAAAGTGGAAAACATTTTACTGCCAGCCAAAGTGTCTAGCGTATCGTCGATCCGAGGCAGAGGATAGCTGTCCTTTTTCATCACGTTATTCAGCTGGCGATAGTCCACGCAGAATCTGGTAGTTCCATCCTTTTTCTTGACGAGCACTACTGGAGACACCCATGGACTAGTAGATGGTTCTATTACTTTTTCTTTCTCCATCTCTTTAATTATTCTTTCAGCTTCCTCTCTCTTCGCTTGCGGTAGCTTTCGAGCTGATTGTTTAATTGGCTTGGCATTACCAGTATCGATTTTGTGTTTGACGGCTGATGTTCTACCAGTCTTTCCTCCTTTTGGTACGAATAGGTCTCGATACTGCAAAAGGAATTCTCTCATTTTCCTTTTCTCAGCTCGATTCAAGGATTGGCCAGCTATTGACAACATCTGTTCGAATCTGTCATTAGAATTGTCGGTTGTCGTTGTTTGACGAACTACAGACGTCACCGGTGTGCAACATCCAATTCTGGTTTCCTTCTTGAGGGTAATTGGATAATCGTTTAAGTTTATAGCACGTACTGGGATCTCTTTCGCTGACGTAACTAGTCCCTACCCAATTAGCACTCCTTTACCAACCTCTTCGTCGTGGTTCCAAGGTTCCATCATAACCGGTGTACCTTCTTCCATGATCCCCTGTAGCCGCGCTACTATCATGGTTTCGCTTCGTGCAGGAAGAACAGTATCTTCCTGTACAGCTGCCAACACCGTTCTGATTTCATGTGGATGAAGGAATACTTCTTCGGAACCCACCTTGATGGTTCTGTTTCTAAAAAACCATGTAAATTCATCACTTCCATTCCCAGAATCACGTCTTCTTCGATATCAGCTACGATTACCGTATGCGTAAATTTTTCTTCACCAATTCCCAATTGGATTTGCGTCTCTCCATGAACATTGGCACTCTCCCCTGTTGCGGTCCGGAGTCGCAGCCTCGTTGGCAGAAGCTTCTTAGATTTTATTATCTCTGGCCGTATAATGGTTCTAGTTGCTCCAGTATCCACCAGCAGAGTGTATTTCTTGCCATTCACTTCGCCATCCACATATACACTGTCATTACGGCATCTGAGAGAGGCTATTAGTATGAGAGGGTCTTTGGAACGATCCTGGGTCGGTGCTGCCCCCTCGTGGCCGACCCATTCTAGTTTTCCTGGGACTGGGGCTCTTGGTTTGCTGGAGTTCTGGGGCGCTTACACGAGCTGCGTACATGTCCTAGCTCGCCACAATTCCAGCATCTAATCTTCCTCGGCTTTCGTTCTACCATGCTTTTTATCAAGTTGACTAACTGGTCAAATTTATCTTCGTCACCCTCTTCTTGAACGGTCCTAACTTTGTTATAACCTGACGCCTTCGTGGCTGCTTCATATTCAAGGGCAGCAGTCAATGCATCGACCAATGTTTTGGGATGGGCTAAACGAAGCGTCCTCTGCATATCAGGGTCACGTAAGCCATCAATAAAGGCTTGGATGCCTAGACATTCCATCATGTTCTCTGGTGCCGATGGATAAGCAAATCGGACTAGTCGGGCAATATCCACTTCATACTCTTGAAGGGTTTCATCACGTCTCTGCTTTCGATTCTTCATCTGAGATTGGTACAAGTGTTCTAGATGTTCGTGACCATATCGCATGTCCAACCTCTTCTTCAGCTGCTCAAAGTCAACCGTTTCCTCAAGAGGTATCGTCTGAAGCACATCCAAGGCATCTCCCCGAAGCGCGATGGTCAAGTTCACCAATTATTCGCTCTAGCGGCTGCTTCAAATTGTTTCACATAGTTGGTCCACGACATCTTTCCGTCGAACGTTGGGGCCTTGACTCGAGCAAAACTGCCAATATCTTCTATCTTGGGCAGTGTTTCTGGCTTGCAGGGTTTTATTTGCTCGATCTTCTTTTCTTCTGCTGACATGTCTTGTGTTCCTGAATTTGCCATTTTTCTCTCTAACTCCTGGATTTCCTCTTCCATTGTTGTCATTTGATTCTCAATATCTGATTTTAGGGACGAAATTTTATTTTCGACTTCAGCGGCAATGTCATTTTTCATTGACAAAATATTGGCAGAAATATCGTCCTTCATAGTAGAGATCTTCTCGTCCATATTAGCAGAAATATCGTCCTTCATGGTAGAAATTTTCTCGTCCATGGAGGAAATGTTAGCGGAAATATCATTCTTCAAAGTAGATATTTTCTCGTCCATAGAGGAAATGTTAGCAGAAATCTTCTCGTCCATAGAGGAAATGTTAGCAGAAACTGACGAGATTAGGGTGGAGGACTCGTCATTGAATAGGAATGTTTCTGGATCCAAGTCTTCACTTTCCAGTGCTATTTTCAGTCTTTCTACTAATTCACTCTTCTTTCCGGACGTTTCCAACTCGCGATTTTCTAATTCTGCTTTTAGTTCCGTCAATTTCAGGTCACATAGTCTCTTAGCCATTTTTACGTAATTATTTATTTATATTACCCCACACCTGACACCAATGTAATGTTTTCCTTATTTATTTAAACTGTTTTTACCGTGGGATAAAATTATACACTCACTATGGCTAATTAATATCGATTTAACAAAGAAACACTTACACACTATGATAAACTTAATTTATATACACACTACTTAATGTCTACTAATTTATTTACACTCGGTACAATAATTGTCCTAATTTATATTCAACACTATTTATATTCACTTCTGTTCACTCACTGTATACTGAAACTGTTTACCGATTCACTGTATACTGAACAACTTCTCGATTCACTCGAAAACCCGCTATATATACCTAGTCCCTCGAAACTCTAGAAATTTCGCGATAAACCATTGTATGGCCTGGTACATTTTTAGAAAAGTCTGGATATTACCTGCGGAAGAACGATCGCATTCATCGTTTGCGACAGGACCGGCTTCGGAATTAGTGAGTTCGTAATAATATTTATACGATCCAAAGAAAAAATCTAAAGCTATTCGTAATGACATTAATTCTTTACGTTATCATTTAGCAATTGAAAAAAATCCAGACATTACGAGACTTCCGCCGTCAAAACCAGCTATGCTTAAACACATTTTAAGAGCTCTTTGGCAAATCAATGAATGGAAGCAAGCAGCTCAATCTGTAATTATTTCTAAAGATGTGACAAAGTTTGGCTGGTTAATAGAAAATGGTAAAATAACATTTGATTACTATGATGGCCCTACTGCAATGGAAATACTTCAGAAATATTTTTGTTCTTGCACTGGAAAAAATGCTTGCCAAACGAATATTTGTCCTTGCAGAGAGTCTAATTTGAAATGCTGTGATGTTTGTAATTGTAATGATACGTGCGCTAATAGAGTAATAAATGAAATGGACGAAATAAATGATGACGATTGACATATTTTAATGGCACTTATTAAATCTATATTTGGATCACACGAATAACCCGCGCTATTGCTTTGCGTCACGTGCACGACCCGCAAACGTCCTCGGCGCTCGACTTTGAAATCGCCTATTTCTTTTTTTCTATTGAATATTAAGAGCTGAAACTTCATCAAAAACTTCCTTACATACTAAATTTTAATACTACATAGTTAATTATTCGAAACTCGAAACTTCGTCACTCAACTTTTGCGATTATATGAAAAAACTCGGAATTCGTGACGGTACACATTTAAAAATTCACTATTCATTTAATAAATGTCAGAGAATCATCGGCATGGGCTTATTTTGCAGCTATTGAATTGTAGAATGAGCAGCTAAATTATCATAAAAAAATATTGATAATTGTTTAAGATATAGCGAGTTTATTATAAAAAATTATCAAATCCAGTTTTACGAATTTTACGCTTAATTGCCATTTTACCAAGTGTTCCCCTATTTTTAGGAAAAAAACAATTTCAGATTCGTATTCAGCGACCCCGAAAACGTAGAGTAAAAGTGGTTTTAGCGATTAGTACTTTCGTGATCACTACAAGGTTTATTTGGGGGTGAGTCCCGCTCGCCTAGTGGTGTAGCAGAGCGTTGTATCGGTTGCGCCCAAGAAAGTGATCTTGAATTTTAATTTGTGCGAACGTTATCTGCTGTTTTTGATTGCGTGCGATGCCTTGTTATGGAAATTATTGTTGCGTGGATTCGTGTAGAAACAATAATGTAGATAATTCATAAACAATTATCATTTTTTCGTCTTCCTAAGGATCCTGAAAGGTGAGTTATTGACTTGAAAATTTCAGTAGCTGGTACATAATTTGGAACAAATCTAGAAATATTAAATATTATTAATTATTATAATTACGCACCTCCATGAGTTGATAATAATATAGTAAAAAAATGAACAAAACAATGCAAAATTGAAATAGTGTTATTTTAAGATTGCAGCACTGGAAAGACGTTCTTGGATTTGCTGGAGAACATAAGCATACAATCATAACACCTGGAATTATTATCAATTAGTATATCAACACAAATGTTCATTCGCTGATCATTATGTATTAGTTATTAAGTATTATCAGATATACGCTCGGATATACGTTATTGAAGTCTATGTTTATGATTTTTTTCATTCCATTCCTCGGTTAAAACAAAACTTCTAAAAAGTTACTTAGCAATAATGGTAGCTTTTTGACATATAATTTATATAAATTGCCAATATTTTTCAAAACAAGAATAAAGTCAACATATTTTCTAATTGCACCCGGTAAATTCCTTCACAAATGAATTCACCGTCCGTCACCTCGTATACTACCAAATGACTAGCAAAAACAGGTGTCGCACATGATTTACGACTCCCTGCAAAAAATGCCGGCGTTTTCCGACGAACAAAGGAGTGACCGGACTTATTGGAATAGGTATATAGACTTTGGTCTCAGAGAATGTCACTCCAATATCCATACACACAATTGGTATATTTCCATATTTCTCTCCCAACGATGCCAATGTAATTTTGTAAACCGTTAAAGTACTAAATGTTATATTTTTGTTGTGGAATTTTGTTATTTATTTATTTTATTTGATAATCATGGAAATATTCCACATATCCACATTGTAGGTATGATTTGGAACAATTAATTTGTCCATAAAAAATTTCTATTTTCAAAAACAGAAATGAAATTTGTTATCAAGTCGAACTTATCAACTTTGTTTAAAAAATTATATATGGATGAGAAGTCAATCGTTCGTCACATATTCTGACCCCAGCTCCAAAGTAGAAATAAATAGTAAAAATTAAACCTCAATAATAAGAACTATCTAAAATAATTTCAATTGAACAATTCAATCTATCGTAAAGTACGATGTATCCGACCGTTTCGTTTAAATATTTTTATTGCGTATCTTTAACCGCTCACATTGGACAATCAAGATGATTTGTAGCAAACTTAACGAACGGTGTAAGAACTCCATATAACCGATATACATATAAACGATAGCATTTATTCAATTCTTTCGTGATTTATCACTACAATTTCGAATCGTGTGAAGCGCTAAGCTGTGCCCATTTTGCGTTGGTGAACGGGGCATGGCTCCACATGAATAGGATTAGAGGTTAGACGTTCGATGAATCATGGCTTCTACAGTGTCGGCCGACAGCCTACACGGATGGATGTAATTTATAAACTACTTTAGCGGATGGTGGTAGATGGAAGTATACGATAAATAGCGCCTGTTTCGTTGAAAAAAAAAATAAAAATATAAAGTGATTGGTATTCGCAGAAGTTGCTTGGGTCGTTGATGAATGATTGAAAATTCTGTGCTTCCATGCTGGATTTTCAAGTCTTCCTAATTAAACTCTTCCAGTGTTAGAAATTGTAAGGAAAATTGTAGTTTCCAAATTGATAAGAAATATAAAAAGAAAAAATATTAGTAATTTAAAAAATTTGTTCATTCAAAATTAGTATTTGAAATACAATGAGTTTAAAAAAAGGATAATTTTCATAGATTTATTTTTGAAAAAAGAATAATTTCATTCATCAGTTTGAGTGGTATAGTTCTTTTCACGGTATAAGAAACTGACCTGACATGAGATGGAATGAGTATTAGCCATGACAGGATCGTATTTATTTTGTTGGCAGATAAAAAATTATTAGGTACCCGAAAACTCTAAGATTTATGGGTCATTCTTATTATACATTTACTTAGTACTTTTTCTTTTTCATCAGGTCTAGTGCGGCTCTGCATGGTATTTCCGAAAAGTTTTATGGTCTTATAGCATCTCAAGTCTGAGTCAATCAAGTGAGTTTCTTAGAACTTGAAAAGAACTATACTTAACAGCCCAGGCACTTGAAT
The DNA here is from genome assembly GCA_910591685.1 of Galerucella tenella. Lineage (NCBI taxonomy): Eukaryota > Metazoa > Arthropoda > Insecta > Coleoptera > Chrysomelidae > Galerucella > Galerucella tenella. The sequence goes on along the minus strand of CAJUYH010007974.1, from coordinate 2,438 downwards.
AAATCTAGGCCACTAGTTCAACTGGGGGAATTTTGAGTAGTTGTAATGCTTGTATTATTACCTCTCCAAGGTGTTTCTGCTTGAGTCCTTGTAGGTTCTCACAGAAGCAAAGTATGTGAATAGGTGTTTCATCATCAAGATCACATTTTCTGCACATATTTAATTGTATTTTGAACTTTTTTACATTTTTGTTCACCTAATAAACATAACAAATTATCTCAACTATTACAATCATATTTTCGGATTAAAAGAAAACCTTGTTAGTGCAGTTAATACTTCTCCCAAAGGCTAGATACACTTACAAATAAAGCACCATGTGGTTCTCTTAGAAATTCCACAACCCGGCTAGAGACAGGTGGTTGTGCATCGGATAAAACGCACGGTCGGTTTTATGTATTTAAAAAGTCCGTGGAAGTTAATGAATAATGAAAGGTCTGGGCACAAGCAAAATGGTCGTTGTCGTCAAAAAACGACACGACCATTACTATTTTAGTTTACCACGGACGTTTTAATGATGTATTCAAATATACGCTGATGGTTCATGAGACGGTATGTTTTTTTTCTTGAAATTAATTTTAAAACGAGGTTGAAAGTATGACTAAAGTTTTATAGGCGACTAGAAATCTGCTCCGACTTTGCACAATGATATCCACTTCACATAAAGCGTTTTAAAGTTTTTAATAATATGAATATTTAATTAAAATACAAACTAGTATTCAATTATTTCTATGGTATATTGTGGTTAACACCTATTTATACCTAATCAATTAAATTCAGCTCCTTAAATAAGCCAGTTACCTAGTTCATTTGGTAAATTATACCTATTTCACGTCTGATGTTTGATCATCTTTCAGACAAAGACGACCCGTAGGATCTTCCGATAGTCCAAGTCTTACCATATGCTAATTCAAACCACTGTGGGCTGTAAAAGAGCCTGTTGAACAACATACCTAAGGTCAAGCCTGCCAGAAGTATAAATCTTTTCTTGCAGTCCAGGTGTTTAATGTTTTATTAGCAAAACTTAATAAAATGTCAATTGCAGGTTTCTATAAAATCACCTTCAGCAGCCTCCCTTGCATGGTATTCTAAATGGTCAGTAGTTTCTTCAATCTCGTAACACAATATGACAGTAGAAAGTTGCAATGACACCAAGAAATTACATTCTTGTTCATTAAACATGCAAAAACGTTAAAATATGGGTCTTCCACCAAATTACTACATCAATAATTATATAAAGAAAAAAACATCTTTAGGATGAATTAATTTCAATTTTGTGCATCAAACATTACTCGAATGTACCTATTAATAATTGCGTTTATTTGCCAAAAAAACAAACAAATGCAATTTCATGAACATATTTTGAAAAATAATAGTAGGTAGGTACCTATATTTATTTTGTTATATTCTATAAATTAACATTGCACAAAGTACACTATGTATATAAAAAGCTTAAAACCTACTTGTTTATACATAATATATTTTTTCTCCGATCGTGGGAAAACTGACACTAGGTATTTTGACCTGTTTTCTATGCGCAAAGCTCAACATTCCAGAATAATAGTAGGCAGTTGCTAAGCAAGTAGAAAATAACAGTGCGCTAATATTCTTACCGCACTGCTGTAGCGTGCGGTAATGTTAAATGGATGATTACAATAAAATGAAACAAAGTATGGTTTTAATTTTTATATTGATAAGGTTGTTATAAAATAAATAAAAGAAACATCTAATTTATAACGATATTCTTGAACACAAATTAATTGTTGTTAATATATACATTTATTGTACAGTTTGTACAATTTGTAAATTGTACTAGAGGGCAACGAGAATTCATAGACGTTGAAGCTGCATGGCTAATTGTTTGGTTTATATTTGAAGTCGAGGCAGGGGTGTTGAATATTTTATTAGCCACTTCTACTTTATTATTAAGTGATTCGTCAATATATTCGATCGGAGAAAAATTACCTATTTCACTTTTGTCATTACAAAGTAATTTCCATGGTTACCTACCACTTCTATATTTCAATATGAACATAGAGAAACCTATCTAAACTTACTTGATTACATCTTGAATGAAATATTTTTTAATTAACTTTTTAAATGTGAATCAACGATCGAAGAAAAAATAGTAAGTATAATTCGTGGGAAAAGCATATTCCCAAACTCCTGCACGCGTACTCTGTAACTTGATAGAAGTAGAAATAGAAAAGAAATAGCAAAGAAAAGAAATTTCTTTCTATCGACAAATGCTACTCTCTATGACTTTTTCCTGTAAACTTCGGGCGAGCTCGGGTAGAAAGAAACGAGTACTATCTAACTTGAAAACATTTTCTGATTTTTATATTCTGTGATGCTTTTGACATTTAGTTGCCAGTAATATCAATTATTATTTCAATTTCTGAGTTTTGTTTCGATGTCTTTCCATCCTGCCATTCTATATA
>CAJUYH010007973.1:0-16391 GCA_910591685.1 Galerucella tenella | reverse complement strand
ATGCAGAGAAAATAGAGGTGGTACCGATCATCGTTTCATCTACGGGATTAATTCCCAAAACTCTACAAGATAGCCTTACCAAATTAGGTCTTCACAAAAATACAGACATCGATCTGCAGAAAGCTGCCATCCTAAAACCTGTCACACTGTCCGTAAATTTCTAAATATGTGACTTCCGAGCCTAATCCGATTTGCGTTTACACACGCTCGGGATAGGTGAACATTACCAGCAAGTGCTGAGCAAGTGTATACTTGGAATGATGATTATAATAATAATAATAAATTTATTTCCAACAGAAATAAACATTACAGTTTTATACGATGTTGAAAAAAGGGAACGGAAATAAATGAAACCACAGAAACCAACTTAATGGTTTGTGCGTGGTGGTCATCATAGATACAACATACTGTTACGCGAGCTACTGCATTAATGTGCTTAATTAGTGCCCCCAGTAAAATTCCCATATGATACCACTATGGCTCCTCCGCCTCATTTTCGAGAGTTTTCTGGAATATGTAACATCTAGAAAAACCCAGCGCATCCACCAGAACTTCGAGAGATTTCTAGAACTACATACGTGCGAGTATAAATAGGCGACGAGCATCGCAGCGGAGTTAGTTAGTCAGTTAGTGTTGATACTGAAAGAAAGCAATCGCGCCTCGATAAAGTGTTTATTAAGTGACTCTCATATAAATTATAGTTAGTGTGTGTTTAGTGTATTATATAAATTATTAAATAAGGACTGTATTTGAATATAAATCTGTAAATATAAATTAATTGTAAATATAAATTAGAATAAACGTTACATTGGTGTCAGAAGTGGGATTGAAAAATAAATATACAGGAAGATGGCAAAGAAACTTTGTGAATTAAAAGTTTCAGAGCTTCGAAGAGAGTTGGAGGATTACGAATTGGACACAAGTGGGGCCAAGTCAGCGTTAGTAGAACGACTGAAAAATGCTATGATTAGCAATGGATTGGACCCGGAAACGTTTGAATTCACCGACGAAGCGTCCGCCTCTATAACCTCGACGATAGAAAAAAAATGTCTGATATAAAAAACGAAATTTCATCCATGGAAAATAAAATTCCGTCGGATATGGAAAACAAAATGTCGGATATAAAAAACGAAATTTCATCCATGGAAAGTAAAATTTCGACGGATATAAAAAACGAAATTTCATCCATGGAAAGTAAACTTTCGGCGGATATGGAAAATAAAATATCGGACATGGAAAATAAAATTTTGACGGATATAAAAAATGAAATTTCTGCCGTGGAAGAAAAGATTGAAAGAATAGGGCAAGAAATGGAACAAAAAATCAAAGAAATCGAAAGGAAGACTAGTCATCACCCGGATATTACAACTAGGCAAGCCCCGAACAACGACGAACTGGCAGAGAAAGTAGAGTTGAAACCGAAAAGGGAAAACGATATTAACAGCCGAGTGAAACTGCCAACATTCGATGGTAAAACGTCATGGCCGAACTATCTTGAGCAATTCGAGGCGGCATCAAAGGCAAACCACTGGAGTGAGAAAGAAAAAGCGTTGAATTTAACTCTTGCCCTTAGAGGAGACGCCATGAATATCCTCCAGACCATTCCAGTGATTCCAGTGGAAGAGACCGAAGATTTTGAACCACTCAAAAAGCGATTGAACATGAGATATGGCCTGGAACACTTGGAGCATCTGTATCATTCGCAGCTGAAAAACCGCAAACAAAAACGCGACGAAACTCTGCAGGAATTCGAAGCAAACATTGCGAGGTTGGTGCGGTTTGCCTATCCACCGGCACCGGAGAATGTCATGGAATGTTTAGGGGTACAGACATTCATCGACGGAGTTCGTGACCATGAAATGCAGAGAACTCTACGCTTGGCTCGGCATAAGACACTGGTTGACGTACTCTCTGCAGCCTTGGAGTACGAAGCAGCTACACAGGCTTCCGGAGTATACGGCAAGGTGAGGGCTGTAGCAGACGAAGAAGTGGAGAACAAGCTTGACCAGCTTGTCAACATGATGAAAAGCATCTCAAATGGAAAATCGAAAGCTGTGAGATGCTGGAATTGTGGAGAAATGGGACATGTACGCAGTTCGTGCAAGCGACCGAGAACTGCTACAAACAAAGACTCCCAGCAGGAAAACTAGGAAGGGTCGACCTTCAGAGGGCAGCTTCGACCCGAAGACCTTCCAAAGACCCTCTCATCTTAATAGCCACTCTGAAATGTCGCGATGATAGTGTATACGTGGATGGTGAAGTTAATGGTAGGAAGTATACACTATTGGTGGACACTGGAGCAACGAGGACTATTATTCGCCCCGATACTGTCAACACCCGAAAAAGACTTTTACCGACGAGACTGCGACTCAGGACTGCCACAGGTGAAAGCGCCAATGTCCATGGATAACTACCAGTGCAATTGGGAATTTACGCAGAGAAGTTCACCAACACTGTCGTTGCCGCTGATATCAAAGAGGACATAATACTCGGAATGGACGTTATGAACCTACATGGCTTCCAGCTAGATTTCAAGAACCGAGTGATTAGAGTAGGTTATGAGGAAGTATTCCTTCACCCACACGAGGATAAGACTGTTCAGGTAGCCGTACAGGAGGATACAGTTGTACCCGCAAGGAGTGAATTTTTCACTGTGGCAAGGCTACAAGAAACCATCGAAGAAGGAACAGGAAGAGAACGATCCCGACTTGAAGAAAATCCGACATTGGAAAAAGGAAAACTGTCGACCTACTTGGCAGGAGATTTCAAGGTACTCGCCAACGATGAAATCGTATTGGGCCCAGTGGGACTCGCTGGTTCTGGAAAAAGGTTTGCTACAGCGAGTAATCGAGAACGATGAAGGTTCCAAAAGTAGAAGACAGTTGGTGATTCCAAGAACAAGGGTAGCAGCAGTACTGCGGAAATTACACGACAGTCCGTCAGGAGGACATCTAGGTGTGAAGAAGACCCTCCAGAAAGTGCGATAACGGTTTTATTGGATGCAAAGTTCCGAAGATGTGAAGGACTGGTGAAAGAAGTGCACACCTGTGCTACGACCAATGGACCACAAGGAAGAAAAAAGGCTCCTATGAAGCAGTACAATGTCGGAAGCCCTTTTGAACGCATTGCCCTGGACATTGCCGGACCGTTTCCACCGACAGCAAATGGCAGCAGGTACATTTTGGTGGTGATGGGTTATTTCACAAAATGGGTAGAAGCGTATGCCATTCCAAACCAAGAAGCAGCAACTTTTGCCGACGTGCTTTTGAATGAGTTAATTTGCCGATATGGAGTGCCCCTGGAAATACACAGCGACCAGGGCAGAAACTTCGAAAGCCAGCTGTTCCAGGAAGTTTGTGAGAAGCTCGGCATGAAGAAAACGAGAACTACGGCTTTGCATCCACAGTCGGACGGAATGGTAGAGCGAATGAACAGAACTCTTGGCAAATACCTGTCTAGAGTAGTTTCTAACCATCAGCGAGATTGGGACCAATATCTCTCGCTATTTGCGATGGCCTACAGATCCGCCATCAATGAGTCTACCGGTCAAACACCAGCAAAAGTACTGTTCGGACGCGAAATGAGATTACCCTGCGACCTCGAATTTGGATGCCGACCCAGAGAAGACATAGCTGGTGAAGATTACGTGACCCAGCTGAGAAAAAGAATGGACGACGTACACGAGCTGGTTCGATCGAATCTCCAAATCGCTAGCGATAGAATGAAGAAAAGGTACGATACGCAAGCTACAGAAGGTTTCCACGAAGGAGACAAAGTCTGGCTGCATAACCCAAGAAGACAAAAGGGTTTTGCTCCAAAGTTGCAGAAAGCTTGGGACGGTCCGTACCTCGTGAAGAAACGAATCAACGATGTCATCTATCGTATCAGCAAGATCCCAAACGGAAAGCCAAAGGTGGTACATCGTAACCGATTAGCACCATTCGAGGGTGACCACGATGAGGAAGTAAACCAGCTTCAGGAAGCGGCGATCCTGCTTTTGTAGAGTTCATGGGTGCTTATGGTGGTACCGGAAAAGCAAGATTCGGCGTGACCACTGAGAGACGACAAGACATGCTTACCGTTCCAGAGGAATACTCACTGGCAATAAACATCCCTGCCAGCATAACCGATGCACGCGGACTGGCATCTCTGTTCATAAAGAAGAGTGGCGCCCGACGTTTGCAAGACCAGTTACCAGTACCAGGTAAAGCTCTGAAGCTGCAAGATGGCTCCCGCTACAATTTCCACCTAGTGACGAGAAACACCTTCGACGAAAGACCAACGTACGAGGATGTCTGGGAAGCATTACGAAGCTTGAGGGAGCATGTGCTTGAATTGGACGTGCATAGGCTAGCCATGCCCAAGATTGAATGTAGGCATTTAGATTGGCGAATAATCCGTAACATGGTAGAAGTAATCTTCCGAGACACCGAAGTGCAGGTACTAGTCTGCGGCCAAGCACGGGAGACACAGCCAACAGAGAAGACGGTCGCATGTTACTTCCATGCAACTGGAAAATGTAACAAGGGAACCAGTTGCCGATACAGTCATCTCGTTTCAGTTTCCTAGTTAGTTCCAGGAGGAACTGTCTCTTAAGGAGGGGGCAATGTTACGCGAGCTACTGCATTAATGTGCTCAATTAGTGCCCCCAGCAAAATTCCCATATGATACGACTATGGCTCCTCCGCCTTATTTTCGAGAGTTTTCTGGAATACGTAACATCTAGAAAAACTCAGCGCATCCACCAGAACTTCGAGAGGTTTCTAGAACTACATGACGTGCGAGTATAAATAGGCGACGAGCATCGCAGCGGAGTTTGTCAGTTAGTGTTGATACTGAAAGAAAGCAAACGCCCCTCGATAAAGTGTTTATTAAGTGACTCTCATATAAATTATAGTTAGTGTGTGTTTAGTGTATTATATAAATTATTAAATAAGGACTGTATTTGAATATAAATCTGTGAATATAAATTAATTGTAAATATAAATTAGAATAAACGTTGCAATACTGTACTGGCCAATTTTGCTAAATATGAAATTCAAAATTTAAGAATACAAAAATTTGAAATACATACCGCTAATACATGTTGAAATACACAGAAATATCAAAATATATATACGTATAAAAATAAATGTACTAAAACATGAAACAAATACCCTTCTTTTGTTTTGAAACTAAGTAGATGATCTGGACCTCTTTAGGAATATAATAGCGTTTGCTGGCTGATTAACAAAATGTTGTGCGTGTAGTTAAATATTTGTATTAAACATCAGACAGGAGAGGTTGGTCTAAAAATCAATATAGGCATGTATAATGTGTCTTTCTGTTCTTTGTAACCAGATTTAAATTTTTTTTTCAAATTGAAATCTGTTACCAATTTCTTCATTGTCATTTGGTACCTCACGATATATACGTGGTGCACTGAATTTAAAACTTCTTTGTCCTATTTTTTTATGTGCTTTTCTGGATTGAAACTGTTTGCTTACTTTGCGTCGTGTTTCATACTTATGTTCAATTTCTTTTCAACTTGTTCCTGTTTAGATATTGTAAACACATGATACGATATACAAATAGTTGTCGTATGTCAAGGATTTCGGATTCCTGAGAGAGTATCCTACTTGGGTAAGCATTTTTTCACTCAACATGTTTTTAAAAAAGTATTTTTGAACTATATCTATTCGATCTAGGTGACTGGAATAAATTCCTCCCCAAGCGGCTATTCCGTATTAAAGGAGTGATTGAACAAGAGAATGGTATACTACTTTTATTTGTGGTAAATTTAGAATAATCTCAAGTTGCTTAAATTTAAATAGTATTGAACGTAATTTACTAGCTAGTGTTTTCGCGTATATATTCCATTTTAAATAATTGTCAATATCTACGCCTAAATAACGGATGTATTTTGTTTCATTGATCTCAATTTTTGTTCCTTCTGAGTCTATGCATAATAGATTATTGAAATTAGGTTCTTTTCTTTTGTCACAGCTGAAGGCAATGTATTTGGTTTTTTCAAAGTTGATAGTTAATTTCATACTGTCGAACCAATCTTTAACAACACATAAGTCGCTTTCAGCTACATTTTTTACTTCATCCCAAGTGTCTGCAGTATAGTGTATTAATGTGTCGTCTGCAAAAGATGTAATAGTTCCTTTAGAGTTATTTATTAACAAATTATTTATATAGACTGTGAATAAAATCGGACCTAGGACTGTACCTTGCAGTACTCCGTACTTAATGCCATGAATGGATAAAACAAATTTCTCAGATGAAGCACAAAAATAGTTGAGAACAAGTAAATTTTTCCATTTATTAATAACGTGTCGAGCATAGCACATTGAATTTTTTTCAATTAATCTTAGTTATTACAAACTTTATAAATTTGTTTTAAAATAAATATTATATAAAACAAAACAAAATAGAACTTCTTGTTATTTCAAGAAGACCATAGATTTTTTGGGACCGATTTCAAGAACAGAAGCCTATTCAAGTGATCAGGCGTTAATCGGCTACGATTTTGATTTGACCGGTATGCGAAAATAAACGTTTGCAAGGTGTTGAAGTCGCAACAATCGATTAGTATCTTTTCGCAAAAGTGGATACGCGTGGATACTCATTCCCGATACTTTTCCTAACAAGCAATGTATCCAGTGCTTTATTTCTATCCACTAGTGGTGATTAAGAAATTGCCGACTGTGCTTCTAGGTCCAAAAAATCCCAAAAACTTCTATTCTTTTTAGACGTTTGATGGTCTAGTTGACGATCACACTGAACAGCTAAATTTTACGTCACTTTCACCTGCTCTCTTTTCAGTGAACCTATGCGTATAAAATTCCGATATATTGATATTAAATGCAGTATAATCCAAAAATTTCCAAAAGTGTTGGATTTGATTACAATGCGTCAAAATTCCTAATAAAAAAATTTTTCTCTGTAGTATAAAGAATTCTCAGTGTGATCACATACCCACAGATGTTATAGCACGCGAACAATGGAGAGTACTCTGAAACCCAACTTTTTCTATCAGGGGTCAAGAAGCGGTGCAATCTAATATACTTTGACAGACTCTATGTTCAAATATTTTTGCTTTATTCCAGCCATCAACCTTTTCAAATCTTCACCAACTGTTGTAATGGGATTGAGCTGATTTGTGTTCTGAAAAAAAAATTGTAAAAAAAATTGAAATCAGAGCTTATCAGTCTCTCATGATAGTAATCACTTTCTAAAATCGCATTATCTCACTTCAAATGTTTTTATGGAGAAAAATACGAATATGTAGATAAATTCTAATTTTTCAGTAATCTGACTATCACGTAAAATGATCAATGGTAAAAGTGAAAAAATAACTCACTTCTTGTAGTCCTTTTACCAGTGGAATACATACGCTCAAAGTGACGTGTTTATTTGCACTAGCTTTATGAGTAGCGAACCATAGAGGATACAAAACATCTCTCACTTCAATAAGCATGTCAAGATCACCACCTGATAAAACGTTTGATGGCTTTGATCTTGAACTCTTATCTTTTCGTTTTTTGGGGAGAGCTTGATTCACGTAATCGGATGAATTATTAATTATTATTAACGATCCAACATCTCATTGCACGAATTTCAGCGTGCTCCAACTTCTTAGATGAGTTTTAACGATGGTTTCGCGCCGGATTTTTCTTGTGAAATATTTAATTCTCGAGATGCGTTCTCACTACATCTTAAAATTGTCACTAGTTTCTCAACTTTTATTAGTGAATCTCTTAATTGCGATTTTTCATTGATACTGATTTTACTGATTTTACTTTCATCAATCCCCCACTATGGAACTGAAAAAATCATGCCAAGGCGGACTAAACATAATGAAAACTATAGTCAGCCAAAAATGGGGCGCAGACGAAGGTACATTATTACATGTGTACAAATCCTTAATAAGGCCCAAAATAGACTATGGAGCTGTCGTGTACTCATCCGCAAAATTGTCGGTTCTCAACCAATTGGAACCAATCCAAAACAACGCCCTACGTATTGCTAAAGGAGCTTTTCGAACTACACCAACAAAGAGTCTTCTGTGTCTGACTGGAGAGCCCTCTCTACAAAAGAGGCGGATATACTTAAGCCTATCTATGGCTACTAAGATTATTAGTCAACAATCTCATCCAGCAAGGAATAACACTCTGACTGATAGATATCGCGACATTTACGAAACATATGACCCTCCATTCTACGAAAGAGTGCGGAAACACATGAGCAATCTACAATTACAATTTCCCAAATTTTATAACGCGTATGATCAAATCCCACCCCCTCGGCTAAGACAAACCCCATCCATAAATACAAACCTCGCAACGTTAAATAAAGCAGAGACTCCACACACATTAATTAAAAAGGCCTTCCAGCATGAGCTCAACAGATATAAAAACTGCCATGTAATTTACACTGATGCCTCCAAATCAGATGACGGAGTGGGAGCTTCATTTAAAAACCCAAGCATCTCTAGCCAATTCAAACTGCCAACAATGAGCACAATACACACCGCTGAATTATTCTCAATACTCCAAGCAATAGTCCATGTTAAAAATATTAGCCAGCCAAACACATTAATAATAACAGATTCACTAAGCTCAATCCAGTCGATTCAACAACTTTACACTAAACATCCAATAGTCAATCTTATCAAAACAGAACTAGATAATATAAAAAAACTAAATCTAAAAATTGAGTTTATGTGGGTCCCATCCCATGTAGGTACTCGTGGCAATGAAGAGGCAGATCTTCTAGCGCGGCAAGCTTCCACAAGTGAAAGATCGGTGAATATGTCAAATGTTGTGCCAAGCGATTTCAAATGCTACATAAAACAAAAAGTGCTCAGTGCGTGGCAAAATGGGTGGGAAATGTGCAACTCTAAGCTCCGCGAGATTAAACGCAACGTGAAACCGTGGCGACAAAAAACTGGACTCAGAGAGGACCAAGTGAAAATCAATCGACTCCGATTAGGGCACACCAATTTAACCCATAAGTTTTTGATAGCAAAGGAAGACAAACCAACCTGCAATATATGTAACAAAGACTTGACAGTGAAGCATATAATAGGTGGTTGCCCCAAATACCTGGTATCAAGAAAACAAAACAGATTACCAGGCAATTTAAAAATTGTTTTGGGCGAGCAAATGGACGCAGAACTGATAGTTGAATTTCTTAAAGAAACCAGACTGTACCACCTCATATAGTTATTTGTACATGTACCTATCACCTATTTTTGTCGCTAATAACCTTATTGGTATATGCACCTTAGACAAGGAAAGAGTGGACGCGTAACCCAAGTCGTAAAACTGTTACCACCTGCCACATCGCCGATGACGTAAGCGGCGTAACATAATGTTTGTAATACATTTTTTCCAATGTAATAATACCAATTTTTTTTCAGTTTTGAGAATGAATGAATGCTTGTTGAAGGCACATAATGGGTTGGTAAAAGAAAGGATTTCAATAAAATTGAGCAATTTTGTACATATTATGTTTAATAGGTATAATAATTATAACAACAAAAAATCAATATTCATACCTAATTTACTAACTAAATTATTGACAAAAAATAAAAATCCAATTAATGAATATTTGCACAATAATTTATTGTCCATTAAATAGAAAGTTTGGTCAATTCACTTCGAATAGGATTTGAATTTTTTGATAGGATTTTTGTCATATAATGTACACGAACATTAATATTTTGTACAAATGGATTTTATACGTAGGTACCGCTCTGCCTTGTTACAAATTTAAATCACTTCGTCAGACGGATATGTAAGACCGCCATGGGTCTTCTGCAAAATTAGTGAATTCAAAAAATTTGCCCGATTTCCAGTTAATGCTACACTGCAACTTTTACATTTAATAGGTTTTTGTAAACTTTGTGATACAGAACCAGCGATATAATATAAAACAATTTGGGATGAGCACTCTGACATTGAAAGATTATAAATAATGCAATCGTGATCTTCCCAAATGGTATGTATCAAATTAACTTCTTGGTCAGGAATTAACTCATTAACAACACCAGGTGTTGTAGCATTTATGCAATCTCCTGGTTTTACAAATTCAGTTTCACCTGATGTAGCTAATACTGGAATTTGATCCAAAGAAATACAATTTACCACACCACCCTCTCTTACTTCACCTCGTACCAATAATTGTTTATAAGCCCCCATAAGCTGTTGGGTTATTGTTCCAACCACCTCTTGATCTAACAGATGGGAAAAATAGTTCTAGATGATCTTGACTTAATTTATATAAAGGGAAATGAATCAATAAATTTTGTTATTCCACCGAATCATCATATAAACTTAATGCACTTTTTAGACCAACAATAATATCAAGAAAACCAGTTTCCCTTTTTGATTCAATAATTAACTGTCCATCAAATAAAGTTAATTTTGATATATAATCAATAGCACAATCAACAAAATCGCTTGTTTTTTGGATATAAGGGGGTATATAAGGGGGTACTAGGATCTGCTATATATAAGTCAAATATATTGTTAAACATTTTTCAAATACGAACAGTTCCCGCACAACCTTTAAATTGTTCTAGTTGCAAAATATTCTCGCAATATTCTAATAAATCTGCAACAGACTCGCTAAGAAGCTGCACAGCTGCACGTACTTTCATTTTTTGTTTATAAAAGGTCACATGTGCCTCTCGCAACTTATCACCAAGGTGTAAACTTTTTCCCTCTTGCAATTTTAATGGAGAATCTATGTATCTCCACTCTATCAAGTTGCCATCCCCATCTCCAAATATTTCCTTTTTCCTACGTACTAATTTAGGCATATGACAAGGATCTAGAAAGATGTAGATGTTATCTTTATTAGATACATTAATTTCAGTTTGTATATTTGAAAGTTTAAATGAACACCCAAGTGAATTACCCATACTTATTTTTGATGGAGCCCCATCACATGAAACCACCCTTGCACCTGTATTTTCCACAACTGCACAAAAATCCATAAAATAATCATACATATTTTCCCGGGTGAAAATTTTCCTATTCTATAAAGACAATAATTCTTTATTCTTTTTTTTCCAGTCATTTTTGTATTAATCTATTGTAGAAATGAGCACCTTGATTTAATCTTGAGAAATTTAAAAATTGGTTAACCACGCCACTGCTACAATGGTCGTTTTGAACATAGAATATACGTAATATATGCAAATCTTGAATGAACATTATTAAAACTCGTCATCCAAATACAAGTATTAGTTGAATTAAATAATTACATAAGTACTTGAAAATCATTTGTCAGAGATAACTCTTTCATCATTCAACCCTCCAGGGAACGGGTGACTTAGAATGCCATGACGGCATGGGTGTGGCCCATTGGAACCTATAACTATCTATAATATACATTTTTTTTAAACGCTGAACGTAGTGTTCAATTGTTCATTCAGACGAAACAACACATACAAACTTGAAAAAAAAACATGAAAATATTTTTCTTTGGTATACTAAAGAAACATTACATTTTCGACGTCATCGGAACAAAGGTTGCATAAAATTTACTCCGCGTTCACTTGGTGAGCACAATCAAGACGGTAGGTGGTTGTATATGTTCCAAACAAATCCACTTGGAACATTTTTGGCAAAAATACCGCGTATTCCGATTTTTGCAGTAATGGCACTTTCCACGTTTGCGGTTGGCGTTAGGAGAAGTATTCGGATTCTGTAGGTAGTTGTATCCCTGTCAGTCGGCACGCAGTTTTTCGGGCTTCTCTAGGTATATAAAAAAAAACAATCAGATACAATGCTGGTTTGATAATATATTATTTGGGTGGTTGGATAAACACAAAAAAATGGAAAAAAGGCCTTGCCTATGGTAGTAACGCCAAAAACTACCTGAAAGTAGTTCCTATGTAGAAGTCTAAAGTTGACTTCGTTTTAGTTCTATAAAGGGCTAGGTTAGGTTAGCTAGAGAGCATGGCTAACTTAATTTTAAAAGTTGAACTTAATTATCCACTTCAACCTCAGTGGTGGGTGGATACAGACTAATACTAAATCAATAAATACCATAGTATGCATACGCTGGTTCCTCAGTAATTCTGACAATATACTCTGGTTATTCTACTCAATCTTATGACTACCTATATTGGTTATTTTGATAAAGTAAGGTGTGCAGGTTACCTGTTGCAAATCACGTGTAACCTGTCAAAAGCTACAAGTAAAGTCCAGCTGTCCCGGTGTCAACCTTTCGGGCCATCGACTAAGTCGTTGGCTGAGTGTGAGGCAGCTACGAATCCGGAAAAAAAATCTTCTATATGGGCGCCAGCTAGGTCTATTTGCCCCATCGTCTTGGTTCCTTTTATAAACCTAGCAAACGAGCGGGAGTGAATAAGAACCACTTACTAAACTTACAGACTCATATATTAATATCCGAAGGAAAATCCAACTACCTCGAAGAGTTTACAAAATAACAAAAACAACTAAATGGAGTGGCTCTGAAACCTACTCAATACCGCAACCAACAACTCTAACCTTCTATTAATAATAAGAAAAATTACAAGTTTGTAGGAAAAAAAATACATAATGCCGAAATCTGTTTCGTAAACAAATACACACAGAGTAACTTTATACTCACTTCCGTTTCACTGCAGGTGAATGGAAGTGTTAAATATTAACCTGGAAATAGATCAAAAATTAAACCCAAAAAAATTATACTGTAAATTTGTACCCATTATGTAAATACCGCTTATCGGATAGCTTTGGTACCAAGGCAATCAGCGCAAAGAAAGTATATCTTACCAAACCATTATGAAAGGGTGATTTCCGCCTTCCCATACATATAAATATGATCTTCTAGATAAATACATTCCAAAGTCAAATTTTACATCAATAATAGACCCTTAGTAAGAGAACTAAACTTACTCAGAATCTCATAACCTTCTTAGATCCTAGTGAAATCCTTTAACCCCCCTTTCTTAAATGCTAGTTAAATCCTCTAATCCCCCCTTCCTCAAATACTAGTAAAATCCTCCCATGTCCCCCCTTTATTGAATGCCAGTAAAATCATCTATTCCCCCCTTTCTTAAATACTAGTTAAATCCTCTCATCTCTCCCTTTCTTAAATGCTACTGAAATCCTTTATTTCCCCCCTTAAATAAGAATTACTTCCACTTTAGAAAAAAATATCAAAAGCATACCTTAAATTTTGAGAAAATATCAAAAGCCAACTTAAATTTGAAGAAACTATCAAAAACAAACTGTAAATGTGGAGAAAATATCAAAAACCAAAATTATGAAACTGTCCAGGAAATCTCCCCCATTCTATTCTCCAGCAGGCATCCCCTGTCGTGGAACATCACAGCTTCAGAGCAGTGGGTGAAGTCTTTGCTAAACCCTCAGTGGGCGAGGATCTTTCAATGCCCCCTGGGTGAACCCTTAAATTGAGAAAACAAAGCCCAATTAAAACCTTGTCCATCTCTTCCCTATTGCTACATGAAAATATTACTCTAGTACATACCCTCTATCGTGAAGGGTCCAAGCTTAAGTCTCAATCGATCAGCTACGTTCCTTCCAACCACCTACCAGCATAGATCAATTCGAAATTGTCGATAGAAAATCCAACTCGTGGATAGAGATAACCTCTAGCTAACAATCTTCCAAAGCCCAATTCTCGGCAAAATTCCTTAAAACAACTAGCACAGGTATCTCCACTAAAATCTGGGGAAACTTTCCATAAACCCAAAACTTTGGATGGCACTCCAGGCCTTAGGAAACTATCAGATTTCAAATTCAATGCCTCAGGTCGACATTACGTCTTCTCAATTCCACTACCGGAAGAAGAAAAAACCACTGGAATGGTTGACATTCCATTCTGGCCAACCCACTGACCTATCAACTTGAAGCCTTTGTAACACCCCTTATTCGATTCGAAGGTACAAAATAAATATACAAATATTAACAAATAACAACTAATTGGAATATCATATATTGACAACTACGAAAAATATCTGTGATCTATTGAAAAATCATCCATTGTAACCTTAGAACATAAAGTAGTAAGGAAGGAGCGTGTGCTACATCTCCCATAATAAATAAAAGAGACAAAGTCGGTCATTTTGGATAACCATTTTATGACTTATTATATGTTTGATCGCTGTTTAAAAGTTGGTTCTTATGTTATATTTTGCCGATTATTACTAACTCAGATGTTTTAGTTTATAATAGGATTTTCTAAGGTTAAGTTAGTTTTTCAGTTACGTTATATAATACTCTCAGTGATATAAATATAGTTTTTAAGACAATGGTTGCTTGTGGACGTTCAAAGACTGCTAAAAACGACGCTTTGGAAATTACTTTTCATCGGTAAGTACATATTATTATAATAATTATAATCTACAGATGTGAATATTGGTCTTTATGTTAAATATTTCAAAAAATACACATAGTTGTTCCTAACCTGAGTTTTAACTTGACATGTTATGACATGACATGGGCGTATCATTTTGATGGCGCCACTGATATATTCTATTCTGCAGCGGCCATTTTGGATAACCATCCCGGTTAACTGTCCTTGGCGTAAGAATCCTTCCTTACTACTTTATGTTCTAAGATTGTAACACTCCAAAACAAATTCATAGATCTTCACGTATTCATATATTGATACTAGTACACTGCGCCAACGACGTCGAACGGAACTGCAATAATTTCCAATATGGATCCTACTGTCAAATAACGGAAGGTAAACAAAATACTTTGAAACAATTTTACTTATTCGATGCTAAAAACACCGGAAAAAAGATGAAAACAAACTAAGGTGAATTATTAGTACTGTCTGTAGTAGAAAAGAATAATTCTATATCTTTTTGAGATGTTTAGACGTAGAATTGAATATTCAAATTAGTAACAACTTCAAGGAGGAACCCTACACACAACCAAAATATCTCGCGAATATCAACAACAACAACATATACGAATATTTACAGGTAATTTACAACTTAAGATTCAAACGTTTCACACGTAGTGAGTGTCCCTGTTAGAGGACTGATGTAGGTGCTACCTCAGTTGGGTGAAACCTTAATCCGTAACCTGATCTTGAAGGTCCATATATACTTAGGTATAGTTGATCAGCTACAATGGTCCAGCAAGGCAGAGAGGTATTCAGATGGAGCTGATACGATGAAGAACAAATGAAGAGAAGAAGTAAGATAAAGATGAAGATAAAGAATAAGAATAAGACACCTGGGTGCTTATTCTCAACCAAGAGATGTGAGCGCTCCTAAGAGAAAATCCGCCATTGTTCCATTGAAATTGTTTACGACGTATTCTCGGCGATTCCCTTCCTATGACATTTTGGTAGAAGAGGAGCAATTTTGTTCTCCTGCTTTGAAGCACACGAATCTAATATTTTCATGCGAATTGCATGCGCATAACGTATTTTACATTGATATGTCATGAGAAGTAAACCGGCCCGTTTGCAAATCTTCATGTTCCTTCATAAACTGCACTTTTTGCGCAGAACTGATTGAAGGTTTTCGGTCCATTTTTATTTCATATTATATCTATGATTTGGAAGTTTTATTAAATGATAAAATGATATCTATCAAGACATGACGTTTTCTTGTTACTCTTGAACTACTATTCGAGCAAATGGTCTACCACATACATTTCAATTCAGTGATAACATACGGCAACAATGTCTAAGAATTTCGCATGGCCCAGAATGCGGTTCGAAATTTCAAGTGAGCAAGGAACGTTCCTACTCGTGTGATAGAATACTCACTTCTCTCAACTATGTTCTATCGATGAGAATAAGCATCCTGAAAGAAAATTCGAGTAAGTACTTTTTATTGAATGTTCAGAGGATTGAGTATCGTAGAACTGATAACTAAACTCACCGTAGATGTCATGTGGCCTCAAAGTAGTTTCGCCTACGGAAATGGAGACAGGATTTTAAGATGAGCCCAAAACTAATATCCACTAAAACAGAGTGGCAGAGCTCCCACAGGAACACTCCAATAAAATTTACGCTAACTTAATGGTATTTTCAAAATCGGCAAAATTGCTATTCCATTTGGTCTTTCAAGAACCTCACAAGGATAAAAAAACAGTAGTTGTAGAAATAATATAGATACATTTCAGTAATATAAAATGAGAAAAGAACCACACTGTGTAAATATTTATTAGTTATAAAACAAAAAATTGAAATATAAGAACGAGTTTTATCAGTGAAAGTACATTAGACTTAATTCTATTGATTTGGAGACAATGGTTGAATTGAAAATGGTAGAAATATATATATATTTATTGCTTATTTCACAACCAAATACGGAAAATATGGATACAAGTAAACTACATTAAACCTAATTTTATACATTCAGAAGCAATAGTGAAGAATAGTCGAAGGAACAAGTT
>CAJUYH010007972.1:0-16393 GCA_910591685.1 Galerucella tenella | reverse complement strand
AAATGCTCATTTCATAACCGTAACTTCAATCATAAACAAGCACCTTTTGTACAGAATTTCATTTTTTCATCGGCTGCTAGGCAAGTTGCTGAGCAACAAATGCGAAATGAAATATTTCGTGTTAGGTTTAGGTTCACTTTAAAATCACAATGACTACGGCTTGTTAAATTATTACGTCCAGTGACAAATTGATGAAATGTCAGCAGATCGTTTCTGTCAAAGTTTTAGTAGGTAACGTGTAATTTCATAGTTGTTTCCTACAAAAACATTTTTATAGTCTCCCATTTCTGTGTACCTATTAGAAATAGCAATAAAGGAAATATTCACATATTTCTGCAATTTATATTTTAATTCTGATAGATAGCCCATTTGCGGCGAATTCGGAGTAATGAAATATTATCAGTTCATTTCTTTCAAAGTTTTTGCAATGTATTAAACGTGAACGATATGATGTCATAGAAAAAGTATTGTAAGTATGCAATTCGCAACAAAATGGGCATCATTTTGTGCTCATTGCATAATATACTATTTTTTACTACCGTGCGGAAAAGTCCACGGAAAAGTAAATTTGTCAAGTTTTTGGGGAGTATACTGACATTTGGATATTTAAAATATATATTTGTATGATTGTAGTCTACCAAATGACTGAAAAATTGATAAATATATTATAATACTGCTCTAATTTTTAATAAAAAAAAACTTATTTATATCATTTTTTAAGGGCCCTAAATGTCAAATAATAACATTTCATTTGTTAATATGTATTTAATAAGAAATGTTTCTTTATCCCAACTTTTTGGTGTTTTCCACATGATAGTAGAAAAAATAGTGTACCTAACACTGGCCGAACTCGCTAAACGCGTCGTTCGGCCATCTATAATAGCGTGCGGAAATGTATCACTTTCCACACTAGTTAGGTGAACTACTATATTAGCAAGCCAACACACTTTCGAATCAAATTTTGATAATTTGCATATAGAACCTAAATTCCTAGAATTAAATCTTTTAGAAGCTCTTGAGATGAATGAAAACAAACATTCAAATAATCTTCTTAACGACCAAATAGATATCAACAATTCCCCTTTTTTTAAACCTTGTGACCTAGAAAAATTCCGGTGAATGAATGTCCATGTAAATTTGTTAAATACTTTTTTCTACAAACGTCAAAAAATGACAAGGTTCGCGCATTGACAAAAATATGCGAAGTGACTCTTTTTTTTTATTTCCCTTCGTTACCATGACACCGTGCGCGAAGTAGTGTGCGCAATACTTACTTCGCACACTGCATGTAAACTATATGGGTTTTTTGTATGTTAACCTTTATGTTCCTCAATTAGCAAACATCCAAGAACTCATTTATTTATTAATGTATAACAATAATTAAGGCTTCCAAATTGTGAGAAAATTTAACACTACCTAATTTTATTAATTATTTACAATGTTAACATTAATGGTGCAGCCAGTGCACGAACCAATATTTATTTCTAAACCAGATAACTCAGATTCAGCTCGTGATATCGTAGTTTTGGAAGTTGGAAGGCTATCCATTTTTGATTTGCAAGCAACTGTCGTAGGGGTGACAGAAATTGATCCTGAAATTTCACAGTCTAAAATTTTATTTGATATTTGTATTTTATTGTTGATAGAATCTTCCACGTATCCTTCGTCCACAGTCGAAGATTTTAACGTTTGTAGAAAAAATTTTGTTTGGTGATCTCGACAGTTCTAGATCACCAAAGTAGCATTTCGCGCACTACATACAAAAATAACTATAGCTAATCCCATATTTAGACACTTTTTGCTTTTTATTTCCATGTAAATAGATTATAATACTTTTGTCAATATCCGTAAAATTCAGTATTAAAGCACAGTATAAATTAAAAATTTCTCATCAGACCTCCACTCGTTTGAGAAATCAGTTTCTATGACATCGAAATTAAAACAGATGAAGTCGATTATTTCCAAGGGTGTATAATGCTCCCAAGGGAGTTTACATAATGGAGAACGTTTTTCATTCCAAAAAAAGATAACATTGGAATTATTCATTGACATTTAAATTAAATATTACATTTGTACAATTTTCAAAATTAATTTTGAGAAGGAATATTACTTTCGCTTACATTCATAGTTTGTGTGATTACGCTAGTAGTGGTACCTACTAAAACCTGATTGACAATTTATTTAGTTTATTTAGGCAGCAATATTTGCAGCCTCCACAATCTCTTCCGACTCACAATAATTATAGTACAGGGAATGAAGCTCACAAAAAGGTAAAACCTCGCAATTTTTTCGTCCAGCATGGATTGACTTGAAATTTCAACAGGAGGTAGGTGATAGCCGTAGGTTCAAAATCTATATCGAACCGAAGGGCGCTAAACGGTTTTCAGGGGTGAAAACTACCCTTATTTGTCAAAAATCATAAAATAACATTTTAAACCTGAAAATGGGTAAGATTTGGTTTGGATAAGTTGAATGATGATTGTTTTGAGCTTTGCAATATTTCAACCCTTAAAAAGCAGCCCCTGTTACAGCTTAATGTAAAAAAAATCACGAATCCTTAAAAAATGATTTCGCCTCTGATTGATTTGCATAAAAATTTGGGATTAGGCTCAACTCACCCTCTGATTTATATATCATGTCATGCCGACGAACCCTGATTGTTTCTTAGGGGTGAAAACTACCCCTAAATGTCAAAAATTAAAAAATAGCATTATAAATCTTAAGATAGATGAACATTGGTTTAAATTAGTAAAATGATGAATTTGTTACATTTCAAAATACAATTTTATACTTTTTCAACCCTTAAAAATCAACTGTTATATGTAAAAAAAATTTTTTGCCAAGAGAAAAATAATTAATGCTAATAGGGATTTGCTCAATAATTCTGTTGTAAAAAAAATCTGTCACGTGCATTAAGTAACTTTTCAACCTTTAAAAACCACCCTTCACAACATTGCAATTTTTATAAACTGTTGTAATAGATATAAATTGAAAAAAAGTAGACTTAAGTACAAAATTTTTTTAAATATCTGTATCATTAGTTTGATCTTCATCGTGGTCGATGTCATCTTCATCTTCTTCGATCACTGGTGGACTATTATTGCAGTCTTCACCTGAGCACCCAGAACAAGTGGAATTGCAATATAATCCAACTTTTCTGCAACCGCATAATGCGCCGCACCCTTTTTTGCATTGGCAAAAAATCATTTTTAAGAGTTCATCGGGTGCAGGTGGTTTTTTCATGCGCACGGGTAGTAATCTTTGACATACCATCCCCGGTTTTGTACATTATTATGCTTCCAAGTATACTATACTATACTATTGAAATTTTTCGAAAAAAAATCGATTGGTTTTTTTAACGTATTTCTTTCATTTTTGATGATAAAAAGTTTATTCAAAAACGATTTTGTAGGGTTTTCAAGAACTACAAGGATCTGTAAATTAAATCTCTTTAGACCCTTTCGTTTTTAAATGGGGTGAGTTCAAAGGGCTAAAAAAAGGTGGTGCTCGTGCGTAAATAGACGTTTTAAACGGCTATATCTCGTCAAATATTAACTGTACAAAAAATCTACTTACAGGAAAATGTTTGTCATGAAAAAAGCTACAATTTCGTCTTTTAACTTTGCTTGTACCTCTAATATTTTCGGAGTTATTTTGTAAGAAACGGTAAAAAGTACAAAATTATGAAAAATAATTTTATACTTTAAGCCATAATTTTTCGAAAACTATGAATTTTAAATTGGTCAAACTTCTTGGACATATTAACCATGTAAAAAGAGAATTGCACAAGGGTAAAGATCAATTTTAATTAGGGGGGTAGTTAGGGGGCTGATTTCATTTAATTTCATTTTATAAAAAATTCAGTACTGACATTATTTTTGTCATAATTCACTCCATTTTGATGCTACAGACCTAAAGGTCTAATTATGCTTTTTGAAAAAGATTCTATGAGTTTTCTACGAAAAATGCATAATTTTTCCGGTATTTGACTTTGAATCTATTACATTTTGCATTTGGGAAAAAAACTAATCATTGATAGGCCATATCTGGGTTCCTATTGATTTTAGGAAAATTAAAAAAAAGGGTTTTGCTTGTTTTTTTAAAAGCTACAATTTTGCTCTCTACAGTTTTCTTGATAAAATGCATAATTTTCGAGTTATCCACGAAAAACATATCAAAAACGTCGATTTTTTCCTATAAAAAGCGTTACTTTCAATCGCGAATAACTTAGAGAATATTGATTTTACAAAAAAAATGAACATTTTTTGCTTAGATTCACTCTTTCAATCGATTCCTGTGGTTAAAATGTAATAAAAAAATTTCACCCCCCGAGATGGGGTGGCAACCACCCCCAAGGCTTTAGCGCCCTTCGGTTCGATATAGATTTTGATCCTTGGGCTATCACCTATCTTCTGTTAAAATTTCAAGTCAATCCATGCTGGACAAAAAAATTGCCAGGTGAAATGCTTCATTCCCTGTACTATTATTCATTGTGCACTAAACAAACTTTAAACTAAACAAAACTAACACCTTTATTTGACAATTCTTTTTGTTTGTTTATTTTGTAGTTATGACAATAACTCAACGACTACTAAATAAATGCTCAAATCCGAATACAATAATTCTGCTGCTACTTACTCGATAATGACAAAATAATATGTGTTTTTAAATTAATTAGACCGTGGAAAAAATAGTATATACCATTCGGGAGAGATGCTATTTTGTCCTCGGTGCATTGTAGCCCTCTGGCTTCAAATTGCACCTCTGCCAAAATAACGCATTTCTCTTCCTTATAATATAATGTATCTACTATTATTTCATCATTGAAAATCTTATTTATTCTTGACCCTTGCTCATCAACCCTTAGTATCACTTGGAGTTGTATGCAATGTTATTTTCGGATGAGAAGTAATGCATCCAAGTACACGGCATCCATGAATTAATCTAGTTTCGTGAAAATTCTAAGATTTTCCATGTCCACTTTAGCGTCCATTATCCAGTTTCGACCTTGGGGACTTACTCTACTTTTTCACATGGAGCTTGATGGTAAAAACAATATTCATTCATAATAAGAATGTGTCGTGGTCTACCGGTCTATTAGTGGAGTTATTATTATTATGTCAAAATGATACTATTTGAAATTTTGGCGACTGCGCGTCCACGCCCGCCAAAATTTCAAATAATATTCTCAAAAGTAAAATTAGGTTGGTTCTACTTTTGTGAACGCTTAGATATATGGGTAGGAATTATTGCGGTTCCATCTTTTCTGTACGTTTCTACATGAAAACATCGATTTTTTTTACATGAGAATGTGAATAATAAGTTTAATTAAACGGACTAACGAAAAAACCGGTTAAAGAGATGTAATTTTACTCAAAAATCTACTATTTCCTGGCAAATTCTCAGTTCCCTGGTGTGTCACGAGTACAAAATTCGAACTACAATCCTATTTTAACAAATCGGCTATCGAATTTAATATGGAATTACGTTATGTATATAATGTATAATAGTTACTTGTATCGATACTAGTGTTACTAATCTCATTTAAATCATATTTTATCGATTATTCAATTCGCCGAACTTTGTCCTCAGTTCCAATTATCAGTGCTATTATTTGCGGTACTGTGTTATGACATTTAGTTATCGAAACTTTCCTTGGGGAGACTTTACTTTGCAATGAAATCTATATGTGCATCTCAACATCAGTTACGTCTAACATCTTTTACATTGCGGTTCGCGCCGTTTATTAATGTGTACACGTGTTGGACCAGTCAACTACTCAGGACCCTGGTAAGTATTTCCATGGAAAATCATCACTATAGTATCTTGTATTCAGAATCAAAATAATTGAGTGTTCAATAATGCAGGTTATTATCGAAGATTTGGATCTAATTAGTTAGTATTCAACGGTTTTTTATAAGGATAATTTTAACATTCTCAGTCTCCTGGAAATATTGGTGACAGGAGACTGAGAACCAACCAGGGGGCTGATGAATGAGGCAGCTACACTTATGTATCTTAAAGTCGTTTTGTACTCCCATTTGGCACTATGCCTCAACTTTCATTTATTTATTTTAGACCAAAATGAAGCCGAAGAACAAATTGAGCAGGAAGGAGATACTACAAAAGAAAAGAGATGCTGAGAGAGCCTGCTATCAAAAAATAAAAAAGATTTTGTTAAATTAGCTGAACAAAAAGAAAAGGAGCGACTTACATATTCAAAAGAGAAAGAAAAAGGAACCAAGAAACTGAATTTAGAAAAGACACCACGAGAACAAAGAAAAGCGCGTGAAAACTGAAGAACCTATTCAGCTACACATTATACGAAAAATATTTCGTAAAACAAAAAGCAATAAATGATTTCATAAGGAAAAATATGCCATTAGTTTCAGGCGGTGTAATTATAGATGATAGACCATTGCAACTAATACAGAACGGAACACCTAGAAGAAGTACAACTGAATGAATATAAGAAGAGGATTTGTCGTTTGGATAAGTCAGAAGCACTTTCATCAAAGCAAAGAAAGCTGTATTTGATGAAATAATAGAAAAACAAATTACTGAAAACTTTGGAGATCCACGCTAAAAATGAAACTGCACGAAAGCTACTTTTAGGAGAAGCCGTCAAACGAAACAAGCTGTGGAAAATAGGATTATTTCCTGATGGAAGGTTTGGCAATCGACAAAAACTAGAGAACAAATAAGAAAATCTGAAAATCATATGAGGATGTAGTAGAAACTTTTCAAGAAGACGGCAAACACTGTAGATTATGAGCGGGAAAAAAAGAATTTGTTACTAAGACTAAACTAGAAAAACAAAAACGTTATCGTCTGGATGTTACTCACATTATTTTTTGTTTCGTGAAAAGAGAATTACCATTCTTGATTTGAATATTTTCTATTTTAAAGATATTTAATAAAAAATAGTCATACAAATTTGTCTATTTTCTATAAATCTTCAGTTCCCTGAAATCGTTCCCAGTCCCCTGGTCCAGATGTTTATGAAAAATGTCCATAAAATCATAAATAAATAATTTTTTGACGGGCAACTTCTGTACCGTTACTAAAGCATCCTAAGTCATATCATAGGCTAGTTACAAGTTATAAAATTACTTAAGAAGTATATGGACAGAAGCACCGTCAAATAATTCCTATTTCTGTAGAACTATCCATATCTGTTTACCCCATTCAATTCAATCTTCTTTTTAATTATACATCTAGTATTGTACAAGCCCTCTGATATACAGGGTGTCCCAAATAAGAGTGACTGATTTTAAACATAAATGCCCAGCTTATTAATTGCTCCAAAGAGATGGAGTTTTCACTAGTTCCACTAGTTTATCGAAGAGATTTTTTTAGGCTTGGCTGGCATTTCTTCCCATCAACACAGGGTGTTTCACTAATGTTGGTCAAATTCAAAAGGGAAAATATGTATTATTATGAATGGAACACCCTATAATTTTTGATCTCATTCGAAAAAGCAATCATTCCCCTTTCCAAAAATGTATAGTTTTCTATCTTTTGTTTCATCAACAACAAAGATATTCGAAGTTTCATGTAGTAATACATTTTTAATTAGTAATTTCATATGAACGTATTTTGATGCCTTAATACAACTCATGCTGTGACAGTTTGACGCATAACAACAAAATCAGCAATTTTGACCACCACATTATTCGTTGATAGCACGAGATTCATTAAAAACGTTTTTTAATGATAAGTGGATTGGTCGAGCTGGACCGATTGAATGGGCACTGCGGTCTCATGGATTAACTGTCCCAGATTTTTTCTCTGGAGATATGTGAAGGATAGGTGCTACAATCCTAAGCCTAACAATTTAGCAGAACTAAAAAATAATATCAGGAACATTATTGAAAACATTCCGCAAGAAATGTTAGAAAATTCATTTGAAAATTTAAAATTTCATTCACAGTTATGCATAAACGAAGAGGGTAGGCATATGCAGCATTTATTGTAACTTTTTTGTTCTTCCTCCTTCATATGTATTGAATAATGTTATCATGTTTTCTTACTAAATAAACTGTTTGTCAAATTTGTTGGCAATTATTCACGTAATTAAAAAAGTTATACTACATGAAACCTCGAATATATTTGTTGTTATGAAACAAAAGATGGAAAACTATACATTTTTGGAAAGGGGAATGATTGCTCTTTCGAATGAGATCAAAAATTTTAGGGTGTTCCATTTAAAATAATACATATTTTCCCATTTGAATTTGACTAACATTAGTAAAACACCCTGTGTTGATGGGAAGAAATGCCAGCCAAGCCTAAAAAAATCTCTTCGATAAACTAGTGAAACTAGTGAAAACCCCATCTCTTTGGAGCAATTAATAAGCTGGGCATTTATGTTTAAAATCAGTCACTCTTATTTGGGACACCCTGTATAAAATAAACCCCAATATATGTGAAGTTTTTAATTACTTTTTGTTTAACGTGACATCCACCTCGTTGAAAATATTAGCAGCATGCAGTTACCGAACGATGCTACAGAAATTGTTTCCCTGGCTTAGAATTTACAAGCAAACACAAAAGGTTACTTGACAAACGAACTTGACGCTGCGTTGCAGCTCTTTGACTTCTCGAAATGTAACTGATATGGCAGCCATTCAAACACAGATTCTGTTAACATTTACAATATACGATGAAATTACTCTTGTTTCCGTGGGACTTTCGCTTTAAAAATTGATAAAGCTAAGTCTGAAATTAGAAATTCAGATCGGTATGCTAATTTTCGTGGTAGAATTGAAGCTTACAACGTTTTGGTGAAATGTTTTAGTTGGAAGAAAAGGGATTCGGTCGGAAAATGGAAATGTTTTACGTCCGAAAATGATTTCTATTTTTAAAAACTAAAAAAGTGGGAAAAAAAGGTAGAACGTGTCGCGTGACACACAGTAGGAACTTTAGTTCCTTCACAGCAAAAATTATGTAATACATCTGACGTTATAGATAAACAATTTGCATATTCCTCGGTGGTCGAGTAGTAAGCAACCAGATTCTCACGCGGTAGACCCGGGTTCGATTCCCGGTGAAGGAGTTTTTTTTATTATTAATTTTATTTTTAAATAATTACTCTGCTAGATATTAATAACGACAACAGGTAGACGTTTGAAATATTTAGCAGAATATTCATTATTATAGATAATGGTACGGTACCCTTCATGAGGGAGTGCGATTGGCAACATCTACTTATAACAGCATCGTATATTAAAAAAGGGAAACCGTAGCAATATACAAATTGGACATCCAAGAACTGTACGTTTACCACAAAAAAATTAGTGGAAATATAAAATTGATTTGTTAAATTTTCAATTTGAAGTTATATTACAGTTTATAATAATTTTTATTTTCTAGATTTTTTCTTAAGTGGGTCGTAGAAAAAATATGCTGTTAGACTCGTGTGGATTGTCCATATCGCACTTGAACGATTGAGCACTCCGCCTACGGCGTCGTGCTCAAACTTCGTCCTCGTGCGATATGGCCATCATATCCACACTAGTTGCACAAACTACTATTTCTATCAAAATATGCCCTTTTACATTCAAAAACAACCAGCCAAATGTCAAATCAATTTATCCATATATTTTAAAGTTATCGAATTAAAACATTCAAGTTTTCAAAATTTGAACACCCTGTATTTCGAAAAGTAAATGTGCTAGACCCCTTAATCCTCATATCATTTTGTCCAATTTTACGAGAAGAATCTACATGCAAACGTTGTAATTACCCTTAACGTTCGTTTGCGCGATCGTATTGAAAGCAAAATTGGAGGCTTCGCTACGCTCAGCCTCCAAACATTGCTGTCGACCGGTAAACAACCCTTACCGTTCTTGATACTTAATATACTATTTCGACGTCTGAACGGTAAGTGAATCACTTACCGACGTGTTAAACTTAGAAACCTGTAACTCGTTTCGGAAAGAAATCGGTATCGGTAAGACTCAGTTATCGACAGCCGTCGGTAAGTCGCATGTGCGGCATTCTGTATACCTTTTCACCGACCGATATCGCGAATTCGAGTCGATGAGAATCGGTATGTCTACCGTGATCTAATAAGCCCCACGGTAACCGTTATCGATTTCCGTTGAAAGGAAATTTTCATTATTTGTTGATGTTTGGCTGAAATTGTGGATTATTTAAGTGACTTTTTAATATTTGAAGAGTAACTATATTGTGTATAGTGTCTAATCTAATGTTTTATAAGTCCTTCCCATCTTTCATTTTCCTGCAGCAAAATTTGAATGGCTCTCCTTGTACTGAATCAAATGATCCCTCTGAGCGGTATTATAACGCTTAGATTTGATAGAACAAGAAATTCCTTTAAAATAATTAATATCTGTACTTATCCTATCTTTGAGACTTGAAAAAAAGAGATATAAATGTTAACGCCAGATCAATTCTTCAATGCTAGTTGACTCTAAATTTCGAGTTTTTGAGGTTGTTAATGTTAATATAAACATGAATTGTATCGTTCATGATAACAGATAAAAGATATGTCACTATCACTATCTATTATCTAATTATATGACCCTTTCTTCCAACGAAACCAAAATATAACCTCTAATCTTCTTCTTCTTCTTTATCCTTTATTGGGTAATATCACAAGGGATAATTTGCTCTAATCTTCAACGTGCACTTTGGTTTGTTCACAAATTTGACAGTTTCCCTCATCGCTCATTGGCCACATGTACCGAATCGAGTGACGTCACTTCTATGCCGATAATTATTGGTTGCAATTCCGAGCGTCAAAAACCGTGGCATACAGAATAGCGTTATATTAGTCCCGTCGGCCGCGCCACCGATGGATGTTGTTAACATACCGATACCGACGACTGTCAATGCCGCGTACAGAATAGCGCTCCAGTAAACACAACCTACCGTCCTGAATATTTTCTATTTCAAAAATATTTAATAAAAAATAGTCATACAAATTTGTCTATTTTCTATAAATCTTCAGTTCCCTGAAATCGTTCCCAGTCCCCTGTCCAGATTTTTATGAAAAATGTCCATAAAATCATAAATAAATAATTTTTTGACTGGCCACTTCTGTACCGTTACTAAAGCATCCTAAGTCATATCATAGGCTAGTTACAAGTTATAAAATTACTTAAGAAGTATATGGACAGAAGCACCGTCAAATAATTCCTATTTCTAATCAGTTTCCCTCATCGCTCATTGGCCACATGTACCGAATCGAGTGACGTCACTTCTATGCCGATAATTATTGGTTGCAATTCCGAGCGTCAAAAACCGTGGCATACAGAATAGCGTTATATTAGTCCCATCGGCCGCGCCACCGATGGATGTTGTTAACATACCGATACCGACGACTGTCAATGCCGCGTACAGAATAGCGCTCCAGTAAACACAACCTACCGTCCTGACAACCGATGTTGTAAATAAACAAAAAAGATCAATCGCGCAAAAAAAATTATGGGAATAATAGTAAAAATTTATCCGAACACATTCAAGTAGATCACCAGCACTGCGAATACCAGATTTGCATAGAATTTTAATATAGCATCGATTCAGTGGTAGAATGCTCGCTGCTTCGTAAACGAGAGAGAGACTCAGGAGAGAGCACACGTACGCAAGCAAGGCACATAACGGAGCAACGTAACGGTCAGATCTTTTGCGTCGCGACTCCCGGTCGCTCAAACAAAACCTGACGTAAAGAACTAAAGTTCCAAAAAATGGGAAGTGTATTGTCGATCTTTGATGTCACTCTGATGTGATATTTAATCACGATTGATGAGTTTGGAAAAGCGGGAGCTTTAAAGAATATATTTAGGCGTTCAAGCTTTCAATTATATGTCGAGTTTTTCGTATATTGCCCAGAGATTGATGGTTATGAATTTTCACTACAAAAGGGGTATTAAAATTTTTCAATATTCAATCTACTTTCTCGGGGTTGAAGCACCTTTAATTATTAATTTGACAAGAATTGATGAGAAATTATCAATTTTGTCCACACATCCCGTAATGCTCTTGCATGACAATAAATTGTCTTCAAAATAAATTTCTATTAACTATCCCTATTCAAGACGGATGGAATTCTGGAATTTTAATTTTTGAAATCAACCTACTGTATAAAGCTATTTTTCCTACGATCACAATGGAAAGTGACATATATCGCACTGTCTAGTTCTATGGAAAGTGACCTTTATTCATACGCGTACGGAAAAAAACTTATCCGTACGTGTACGGATGAAAAAGCTGTCAAATTAATTTTTATTAAGATTGACCATTGGCAAGCTGTCAAATATATAATTTTTAATTAGATTTACCCATGTAATTTGAAGCGATCTATTTGAAAAGTGAAATTTTTGTAATTTTCTTGATTCAAAAAAATTTAGGGCGCGGTCGAGGATCGATCCCGCGTACTCTTCGTCAGAAGTCCGATGTTGTACCAACTAATCCAAATCACCTGTTATAATAGTGAGAAAATGTAATCATCTTGAATTGTATTCATGATAAGTATGTAAGTATATGAAGTATTATGAACAATGATAATTTCACTTTCAATTTCTATAATTATCCAACCAATTGATAATTGTAATAACTTATCTATATTATATAGTTAAGCTGCTTGAATTTTTGTCACTATTGATGTTGATTACACATTATTTGGTGAAATTATCACGTGATCGTAGGAAAAATACTGTACATTACTTGTGCGAAAGTGATTTTTCACACTCGTGTGAAAAATGTCACTTTCCGCACACGTTATGTAATATACTATATCAACACGCCGTAACACAAGAAAGTTACAGTTTTCATAAATCCCGTAAGTTGTTAAACATATTTAATTAGTCCTTTAGGCTCTTTCTTCGTAAAAAAAAATTAGATTCGTATTTCTACTTTTCTAAAACTTTTTTTTGAATTTCTTATTTTGCCCGTAATATTTTCCTGATTCAAAACAGACATTCGTATTTTAAATTGAAATAAATCAGAGAACAAGTATAGTTGAAATAATACCCTTCTTGGTGTGCGTCATCGATTGTGACGTATATCCGGGTTTTCGGCATGTCGTTTATTTTATTTGCTATTTTGACATATGGCTATAACCTTAAATTTGATAAAGAAAATCATCAGGATCGTATTAAGCCAAATCCGAAAAGGCAATGCAATTCATAATTACCAGCTTCTTTTTTCAACTGAAAATACTTGAGAACTTTCAAAATACTGATGTTTTTCCGTATATCCATGCATATTTCTGTATTATTTAAATAAATAAAACAATAAGATTAATATTCACTGTTCATAAATAATAATTGACCGTAAACAACAAAGTACAGACCTGTCGATAACTGTCAATGTGACAGTAGAAAAAGACGTAAGACTTATTGCCGCTACAAAAGTAACGCCTTCATAGTATTTTAAAACCTCGATTGATAGGTTAAGCTTGCGAGTAATCTCAACATCAACATATCAAATTTTTGTAAGTCAAAGATTAGGGTTAACGTTTGTAATATATTTAAACGGTTCATTATTGTGATATTTTTATTAGGATTAATCACAGACCTGCCTTTTTTCCATTTCTTCCTACGTAATGTGCTAGAAGAACATTAACAATCGATGACGCACACCAAGAAGGGTATTATTTCAACCATACCACAAGGCTCAATTCTTTGACCAGCGTACTTTTTAAATAAACAAAATCAAATGGGCAGTCTAGTGGACTGCCTACATAAGATGGAACAAAAATAAACTAACCTCTCTCAAAATTTATTTTTCTACGATCACTACCCAAAGTAGGCTTTTGCACACTCAAATCTAACTGCAAAGTCGATGTTTTTCGCGAGCTGTCTTAATTTGACATTATTGGCGATCTTAACCAGAAAGTAACTTTGGCGCACGCGTAATTTTATTCATAGATAAAAGAGAGCTAGTTATATTTATTTTACTATAAACTGCAGAATAAATAAATATTTCAGTTGATTGTTGCCTACGTATACGAAACTGCAATCTGGAAACTGCTGAGTACAAACAATGGCAATGAATTTTATTTTGGTGTGATCGTAGAAAAAATCTTGTGTGTATTACAAGCAGAGAGTCTTTTGGTAGTATCGACAAACTGTCGACTGCCAAAGTACTACTTTCTGCTCATGATACACAAATATCTATTTCCTACTTTCATAGCAAATAGAAATTCTATCAATTATTAACCCTCTAGAAAAAGATTAAGGTACGCTCATGATATGGAATTTCCATCAACAAATCAATCCCTTTTAGAAATTCCATCGTAAGCCCACGGAGGTAGAAATTTTCTAAGTAAATTAAACCCCTCATATTAATTTTATCGCGCTTCCATGATAATTGGAAATTTCCACACAAAAATGAACCCTTTCCAAAAAATTTATCATCCGGAGGAAATTTGTCCAAATAATTTGACCCCATTCAAAGTTTTTTTATCGCACGGCCATGATAAATAAGAATTTCCACAAATAAATGACTCCCTCACACAAATCTTATCTTACGTCCATGGTAGATAGAAATTTTTGCAAATAAATGTCTCCCTTTTAAAAGTTCTGTACACTCCCATGATAAATAAGAATTTTCATACAAATATGAACCACTTTTCAAAATTTTTGTCATACGCCTATGATGGGAGAAAATTTTTCAAATAAATTAACCACCTTTAAAAGTTTCATCGTACAGCAATGGTCAATGAGAATTTTCACAAATCAATAATTCCCTTAAACAAACTTACGTTCATGGTAGATAGAAATTTTTACCAGTCCTCTAAAAAATCATACGGTACTCCCATGCTAAATGGGAATTTTCACACAAAAATGAACCACTTATCAAAAATTTCATCAAACGTTTATGATGGGAGAAAATTTGTCCGAATATATTAACCCCCTTTAAAATTTTTATCGTACAGCAATGGTAAATGAGAATTTTCATAAATAAATAATTCCCTTTAACAAACTTTATCTTACGTCCATGGTATATAGAAATTTTTACCAGTAAATGTTTCCCTCTAAAAAATTATATGGTACTCCCATGGTAAATGGGAATTTTCAGACAAAAATGAACCACTATTCAAAAAATTTTCTTTCAAAAATACTAACCTCGCTTCTCCATAAATGCTATTGAAATATTCAGTTCCTTCAGTTTCTCTCCGATCAAATCCAGATCCAATGGATAATAGCAAAGTTCTGTGAGAATAAGTGTGGGAAATTGAAAGAGAGCCAGATGCACGCAGGCCAGCAACCCCAAAAGCAGTGGCAGGCCTGCCATGATCGCCTATTCAACGAGGCATGGCTTTAAATAGCTCTAAGTTTCCTCAGGTCTCGCTCAACAACCAATCCAACCTTGACCGTATAACCATCGTTAATCTGGAACAAAAAATTACTTTATATTTTTGGTATTTTTGTTTTTCTAATAATAACGCCTTGTATGTATGTATTTTGGAGTGACATTCACTTAGACCTTAAATATCTATTGTGCCCCCTTACTTCTACTTAGCTTCTGAAGAGAGTCTCAGAAACTAGAAGTTCCTTTAGTCCTATTTCCCGGAGGAATTTCAGGATGTCTGCAGGCTTCAACTTAGGTAAATGTTCCTTTTCTATCTTAGTAATCTCCCAGGTACTGTGCTCTAGGATTCTGAAGTGCTGTGCAGTTGGAAAGTATGTGAATGGAGGTTTCTTCTTCCATGCCACAAAATCTGCATTCTTCTTCCTCCACTATTATGAGCTTTTTCAGGTGCCCATTCAGGCCACAATGTCCCGTTATGATCCCTGTTAAAACTCTCAGCGCAGTTTTACTTTGACTTATGCATTCATCTGATCTCAACAGGTTTTAGTCACCCAGAAGAGTCTTTGATTGTATAAGCTCTATTAGATCTTTCCAATGGTCAGATCTTCTCTTTTTCTCTGCTTTACCTATTTCTTCCAATATTACATTGAGGCTGATTCCGCAAAAAGGTTCAGGCCCCCAGAAAGGTATTTCAGTCCCCCTCTTTGCTAGTTCATCTGCTATCTCATTTCCTTCTATTCCAGTGTGTCCTGGAATCCATAGTAAGGTGACCATATTATTCTCGCCTAGTTCATTGAGTTTGTCTGGGTATTCCCACATCATTTTGGAACTTATCACACGAGAGCTCAGTGCTTTAGTGGCTGCTTGATTATCCGACATTATAATAATCCTTTGTCTTCTGTATCCTTGGGGTTTTTCCCAAGCTTTCAGAGTGTTTGGTTCCATAATAACGCCTTACAGAGTCTTTGAAAATCGAAAACCGTTAACTGAGAAGCAACAACTTCTTGGCTATATGTCACGAAGGACATTGATTTAAACTTCAAATTCAAACACGCTTTACTAAAATGATCATCTATTCGCAAGAAACTGTGAATAAAGTAGATATTTT
>CAJUYH010007971.1:0-16394 GCA_910591685.1 Galerucella tenella | reverse complement strand
CTTATTCAAATAGAAGCTATATTGAATAGCCGCCCTTTGTACCCCCTCTCTGACGACCCTAACGATCTGTTACCGCTTACTCCAGGACACTTTCTGATCGGTGCTCCTCTCACTTCGTATCCTGAAAGGGATTTTTCTAATACAGCCTTAAATAGACTTGCGCACTGGAAAGTATGTTCCAAGCTGCAACAAGAACTTTGGAAAAAATGGTCTGTGGAATATCTGCACCGCCTGCAGCATAGACCTAAATGGTAGCAACCGAAAAAAAACTCAGCTGTCAATCAGTTAGTTCTTATGCGATCTGAGGATCGCCCTCCTTTGAATTGGCCACTTGCCAGGATAATAGGGCTGTTAACTGGCAAGGATGGTAAAGTCCGCGCTGCACGTGTGAAAACGGCAGAGGGTGAATATGTTCGTGCTATAGTAAAATTAGCTCCTCTACCTATCCCTGAGTAGATTCTTGGATAATTAATTATGTATATTTCCAACTTTTTCTCGCCCCCCAGTATGTAGAAATTCACAAAATTTCTACAATAGTTTCAAATGACTGCCCTGCCCAATAGCCGATCTTCGATCATTCTCACCATGTGCTATTTAACTATTTAAGGGTAGTTCTCTCTCATCGAGTGCTTTTTTCTCAAAAATCGTCGACTAGACCATATGTAGAAAGTGTAGGCCACAACTCTCAACAAATTTACACCCGATAAAATGGGTATTTTGTATAGCTACAATTAGTGAAAAGTAATACCTAATTCAGTGCTACAATTACTGTGAGTACATTATATTATTTAATATATGAAAATTAAATCATCTCCAAAGTAAAAATTACCGGCAAGAAAGTTCTACATCAAGTGCAACTTCAATATCACCATCAGCCCCAATTATTTCAGGGTTGCCGGTTTCATTTGTTCTACCTTTTGTTTGAAGATATTTTATTTGTAACTACCCACTTATATATAAGTGTGTGAATATTGTATATATTTAATTTCGAACATTGCTAATTATTGTATAGTTTCTCATTGTAGGTATATAATTTGAAAGTTTACTTTGTAGTCCAAGAACCATTTCATGTGAACGCTTATCATCACGTGTGGTTTTAATTTTAGTTTGTGGCAATTCCTGCCAGCTCCATTCGTTTAATTCATTAAAATAATAAGTATATTTTTACAGACAAGGTTTTTTCATTTTAAATCTTTCACCTCCACAATTTCGTGACATCCGTCACTGGTCCTTCGAAGCTTTTGTTCTAAATTTAGTATTTTAATAGTTCACACTAGATACTTCTAGTCGCTACCAAATGTAGAGAGGAGATAAATTTTCAATTTGTCATTTTCATCAAACCAGCGATCGTACCTTACATCCTACCATCCTTCTTCTACAGCGACATAGGGATTCCTGTACAAAAAATAAGTTCAAATGCACTTTTAATTTTCTTGAATTCACTCTGGTTTGTTGAGAAAATGAATAGTTATGTTTGAAAAAGTCGAAATCCATAATCATACCACTTTCGGTACTTTCAACCGTCTGGGAAATAGCTACACGGTTAGGTGCAGAGAAATTTTAAAGTTTAACCTGCTGTGGTGAAATTTTTCTCTTTCTGTTTTTAGCCATTTTATCACAATTTTTGTCTAAAAAACGTTTAATTTGAAATAAATCAAAGCCATCCGAAGGTGGAGGGCTGTTACCTCAAAGCAACATCCTCAAGGAAAGTTATGGCAAAATTATTGCAAATTATCAATGCTCTTGCTATATTATAGCTGATAATGAATTTTCTGACATCAGCGCCTACAACATTATTATTTTTGTGCTAATAAGTGACATGAAAATTATGAAGGGGGGTTTAATATCTCGAAAACCAGTAACAAAAGTTCTGGCCCATGAAAAGTGTCTGACGCTTATGGTATAACTTTATAATTATACTCTCCAAAATATACATATATAAAAATCAGCTATAAAAATTTAAGTTAAATAACTATTAATTTCAGTTACCTTTCACACCTGGTACCTGCCCAGGTGTCACTCTGCAAGCTCCACAAGCGCGCAGGTATTCTGAGCACATAAGACACTACTGAGAACATGAGGTTTCACTTATGTGAAAATAAGTTGTGTCTTATCGCTCTGGGATCTTGGACTATAGGCAATAAAACCCCTATCTTCCAGTTTTTACGTTTGTATTTCAAAAATCTTTCAATTTACTGAGGAAAAACATTTTTGACATCCCAACTTTGCCACCCTGTATCTTTTTTATCATCAATATTTTATCAAAGGAAGTTGCGTCAGACTGTTGGGTATATTTTTTGGCCAAGAATCTTCCACTTCACTTTGGTCCATTACTCACGAACCACTCTGTATATCTGTGAAAGCTTGTTTCCTTTCATAGTTTATTTTTCTCTGTTTTGGCACAAAATCCTTAGTCCGGTTCTGTACATTCATTGTAATAATAACTAGGTGTTAGTAATTAAGGCAATATGGCATTAAGGGAAATAAGGTCACAGGACTGGAGGTGTTGATCCGAGAAACATTTCAATTTTCCTTCGGAAATATGATGACTATGGAATGCTTTCAGTATATAAAGGAGGTTAGCGACAAGGTTATTTAATTCCGTTCTTATCCTCTAAATGGGAAAATTTAATTCATGAAATGGACAAAAGAAGATTGCGTTTTTGATGCTTGTAATTTTCAATAAAATGAACAACTTTTTTTGAAAAAGAATTAAATTTGTCGTTTGCCAGAAGGCTCGGAAGAATCTGTCATGGATAAAATTTATTTGAACAAATGTATACTTTGGCAAGTTTATCTGAAGCCATGAAAGGAATAAATTCGAAAACATTCGATATTGTCACGTTAAAGTATGGAAAAGCTGAAGTGTTAAATATGTAGTAACAATAATTAGAGAAGGCACTTTTTACTATTAACAATATAAACAATTAAACGTTAATTCCTTAATGTGCTTGTTTCCTTGGATTTTTTCTATCAACATTATTTTTTCAATTTATGAATATTAAAAGATTACGGGCTTCTTCAAGCTCTGGCAGCGTTGTACGAAAACCATAATTACCATATCCTCCGAATTACATAATTGGTGATTTTCATCGAAAGCTGACTTCTTATTGGCAAGCGCGTGCGTGTGTTCTTTCCTCTCACTCCAGCAATTGACTGATATCGATTTATCCAGTGGCGTTGGTATTGTCAGGGACCTTTGTATTTTCAATTTTATTTGGTAAAATAGGTACCGTACGCCATTTGTAAGTTTATGACAGATATTGCCATGTTTTGTTACGGGTTCATTATATTTTTTTGACTGAATAGGGAATTAATAAAATAATACTTACAATTGAGTATAAGTTTTACAAAAATCAGCTAATTATTTATTGAAATAACCTGTAGTCTTTGTTTACATTGATTAATTTCTATTGACCTTGAACTAAAATTCTTCTTGAATACAAAACATAAACCTTACTCTAATACTATGAGTACTATGGGATTGGAGGATACCAAAAATTGCCTAGCCAAGGAAATTATCATGTTGTCTATCTCTCTTCCTTTTGTCTTCTTTTTTTCTGGGCCGAATCAGACCATGTGGTTTAAATAAAATCGAATTCTATTTCGGATCTAAAGAGCCCTAGAACAAAGAAAAATAACATCAAAGATAGAGTACGATTGACATCAGTTGATGCACACATTTTGTGGATATACGTACTTTTCTTTATACGGCCGCTGCCCATATTCGGTAAGATACCATGATTTCCGGAGATGCTCATCTAATCACAAATATTCACAATTTCAGGCCAATATTTGAATAACTGGTAAATTAATTAGCTGCTTACTATTCATCCGCAACCTGCCAACCACATTAGTTCGGGTAACATCTACTACATTCACAAATACATCATACCACCTGCTGTAGAGGTAGAGCTCCACCTGGAGTAGTAAGAAGTAAGAGCTTTCCATTTTGTTTCTATTTGCTTGCAGACTATCATTGAGATTCACGACTCATCGTAAATTCTGGTTGCCTTCAACATACATGCAAAATTAACTTATACTTTGTTTATTTTCCAACTGTCATTTAGAATCACTTTATATCTATAGCACTTTGTACACCGTGTAGTACTACATGGGGCCACATTATTTGTAAATATGCATAGATAAGTGGGGTAAATAAGCTGTTTAGTGTGAGAAATATAAAGAGCCCTGGAAGCCATTTACTTTTTTTATTTCTGGCTCTCTCCCCACGACCCACTCTACCGATCTGAATAGAACAGCACTACAAGTTTGAGCTAGTCAAATCTATGACTCAATTTGTTAAAACTTAAAAACTCAGTATCAGTGGCGAGATATAATAATTAATCACGCTTGTTACAGTTTCCTCGCCTCTTACCGATTCCCCGTAGCTTCAGATGAACTTGCCATACTACATATACGCACACTTGGCGCTGCCTCATGGAACGCAGATCCGGGATTCCCAGCACTCAATCCTTTTCAGCAAATTACGTGCTGTGCCACACTGGATCGATCAAGTTAGCGCGCCGTCATATGGCGCGTCAGAAGCGTGAGAAAAATTTCATAATAATTTTCCTGGTAGTATTATAGCAAGTTCTATGTCTGAACTGTAACTGTAGTAGATGTTGTTTTGTAGCAAGGCACCTATTAGGAATTGAGTGATAGTATTTCTTCTCATATTGACGAAATTTTGTTGCCAAATACTTGAGGAGAGCTACGCATCTAAGGCTGGTCTGTCCAGTTTGATCGGAAAATGGAAGAGCACCAACTACCAGATATACGTGTGTTGTATGGGTAGGCATATTCATAACCAATCTGGAGAAACGTGAGCGATGCCAAACCGTCACTTGACGATGTCGTGTTGGCCTAATGAGCGACAACCTTTGGACCAAAACAAGAAGTGCTAACCAACTCAGAGGGATGTGACAGTGATTAGACTCATAGCAAGGAGCAACGGAGGCCATGATAGGGCCAGAATTTTCCTGTGGATTTGCTAGGTGCCTCACTAAGGAGAGCATCCACAAATAAATAATCAGGCGTTTCGCTAGTGGTATAATATCCCAGGACATAGACATGCTGAATTATTCTTCAAAGCCCTTCGGCCAAACTGTCACACGACCTACTATATGTTAAAATCTAGAAACGACGGGGATGATGGTAAGAATACTGACCGGACATTGTAGGCTGAGGAAACATATGCATACAATTGGCCTAGCTGATGACAGCCTATGTAGGTGTGAAAAGACGAAACCGCGAAGCACATACTCTGTGAGTGCGAAGGCAGGGCCGCACCTAGCTTCAAATGCGCCCCTGGGCAAGGAACAAAAATGTGCCCTCCCCTCAAAATATATACTATATTTTTTTGTATAATTCTGTATTCCCCTGTGGTGATGCGAAATAAAAATTAAATAATGACAATAAAGGAAACATGAAGGTATGCTGCAGATACTTGCTCCACAATCAACAATTATTAAAAAATTCAAACTACTACATCATTTTGAGAAAATGAAGTGTCTAGGCGGCGCCCCAAGGTAGTCAGCGCTCATGGACATCGCCCATCCTGTAGCAAGGGAGGCGGTATCCAGGCTCTAATAAAAAAAAGCTAGATATCGAGCTCTAATTATTATAGTGGGGACCACAATGGATCAACAAATATCGCAGTAAGATAGGACAAAGAGCCACTTCAATTCTAATCTAATCCAATCTATACTCATAGAAGATTTTAAAATTGGGATGACAACATAAAAAAAAGCATCTTATTGAAGCTATATGGTACATTTTTATATTTTATTTAAAAAACATCTTCCTTCAAACTTTTGAAGGGTAAAGGATACGTGCAGATTCCTCACTACAGCCGTTGTTGTACGAAGAGTTACAACCACATACAGATACTTATAAAGCGGATATTTGCTGGCGTGCATTACACCATAGGAAGGAGCCGAGCCAAGACGTGTGTTGGTACGTGAACAGGGGATGCTTTATTTCATTTTACATTCGTTCTTAACTTCCCATACACTTTTATAATATGACTTTTCATGGTATGTGAATGAGAATGGGCTCGTTTACTGAAATTTTTAAATCATTTTTAACTGTCGTAAAACAAAGTACTAAGGATAAAAATATGATTCTGAAAATTTCATATCAATAGAATATGTCGTTCTCCTAATAATAACCAATAAAACAAGCATACCGTAGCGTGGGGAAGACTATGACTGTGACGTCACCGCATATGAAAGTTAATGTGCACTAACACTACGCTTCTGACTGTAACGTGCCTCGCGTAGAATTAATTTATTTTGAATCACTTATGAAATTCCTGTGTTAATAGAATAAAATGTGTGGACCTAATTTAAAAAAACACACTCATCAAATCTCCCAGATGTAGACTTGCTAATGATTATGAAGTTTTTGAATAAAAAACACGAGTTTATTAAATTATAATTTTATACTATGTGACCCATCGTTTTTGTATATATGTATGTATATACACATAGATTCAAAAGTTTTGCATCACCTTTTTCGGATGCGAAGGAATTTTTTTGCGTTAACAATTTTTTGTTGGCTTGTTTATCAATGTACACCATTTCAATGTTCCATATTTTTTGCAATATACAGATGTTTACAGTTTTTTTTGTAAAATAACATTTTTAGTGCGATCATTTTAACATTCAAGGCATTCGATTTTTACGATTTTAAGTGCAAACATGAATCTTCAAGTCATAAGAGAGATTGACCGTGCAAGAATAGTGGCTTTAGTTGAAGAAGGTCATTCTCAAAGGTTCGTGGCAAACAGAGTTGGCATTTGGCAAAGTGATGTGTCTCGTGTATGGAACCGGTATCACCAGACCAATTCTCTTCGTGATAGACCTAGAAGCGGTAGGAGGCGTGTTACTAATCAGCGGCAGCTATATCCACTTAGCTATCCGAAAAAACCCGACCATGGCAATACCAGCACTCCAAAGAGATATGAGACATGCGTTGGGAGTTCAAGTATCGATCTCGACATTACGAAGACGAATACTTGCGAGAGGTTTGAGGTGTCGCCGACCAATAAGAGTGCCCAGACTACAACCTAAGCACAGAGTCTACAGTGGGCTCAAGAACACGCGGCCTTGCCTGAAGAATTTTGGAATTCGGTGTTTTTTTCCGACGAGACATGGATTTGTTTGGTACAAGATTAGCCATCGAATACGTGTGTGGCGGGATCCAATGAGAGTTGCTCAGCTTGCCCATGCTCGCCCCGTGCCGCCCTTCAAAGGAGGAAGTGCTATGTTTTGGGCTGGTATCATGTTAAATGATCGCACAGAATTAATTCATGTGGAGGGAACGATGACTGGTGATAGGTATCTCAAAGAGATTCTACATCCTCACGTGAGACTATGGCGCGCAGCTGTTGGCAATTCCTTCGTTTTTGTGGACGATAACGCCCGACCTCATCGGACCAGAGCTGTAAATGAGTATCTTGAAACTGAAGGGATCAATCGTTTGAACTGGCCTGCCCTATCTCCTTACATTAATCCCATAGAACATGCTTGGGACATGCTTGCCAGGGCACTGGCAGCACGCAGAAATCCACCCAGGAGTGTACAAGAGCTTGTTCATGCTGCCCAAGAAGAATGGCGGAATATTCCTCAACAGAATATCAATAATTTGGTAAACAGCATGGGCAGGCGACTTCAAGCTTGCATAAATTCTAGAGGTAGAAATACTCTTTATTAAAAGTTCTAATGCAGGTTCCCTCTTAACCTTTTCTTTAAAAAGAATCAATTTGTATCTAATTTATTTATTTTCTAAGAATACTTTTTATGCTTAAAGCAAGTTTAATATTGTATAATAACAATTTTTGACTAATATACACGTTTTTTTTATTGAAACTGATTATTTGATTAATCTTTGATCCATTTATAATGAACCCAATTTTTATTTTCGGAGATTTGGGGTATGCAAAACTTTTGAATCTATGTGTATTTTCATAAATACATGCTCTCCCAAATGATATACAGGGTCATTACAGATGTTTTATTTTATTCCTGGTCTGGTGGACAAAGTTACGGAGATAACGCTACAGGTAACTCAGTAAATAATTGCAATTTTTTAACTGCACACTGCCCAATTAAAGTAGCTTCTCTAAATGCTATTTATGATGAATGTGTAGGGTAATTTTCTTTTTTTTTATTCTGTTATTTGACGTCGGTCTATTTCTGCGACTGAGGCTAATCGCCACCGACGCCGGGAGCACTCTACTCCTAACCGGAAATTTTGGCGAACCCACTAGTGTTCCAACCAGTGGTAGAGTTCTTTAACGAAATGGAATTATCAGTGGTGAAAAAAACAAGGGAAACTTATTTTGATGAAGCAGGTAATATTGGTTACAAATGTTTACATCAGATTCAAATGCACATGCACCTCACTGGTAAAAAAAGCGATATTTGTTAGAGCTGATCCGGA
This sequence comes from Galerucella tenella, assembly GCA_910591685.1. NCBI lineage: Eukaryota > Metazoa > Arthropoda > Insecta > Coleoptera > Chrysomelidae > Galerucella > Galerucella tenella. The sequence goes on along the minus strand of CAJUYH010007971.1, from coordinate 7,946 downwards.
CTTTGAATCAAATAAAATAATTTCTTTTGAAACATATAATATACGCCAGTTTTGTTAATGATTTATTGAAAAAGATTACCTGTTTTTTAGAAAAAAGCAGTATTGATTAAAATTTAATTTGTGAAGAGCTGACCCATTATTTTATTAAATAATTTTGAACATATATTACACCACAAACTATAAGAACAATATTATCTACTTTTTTTAATAAATTCAGACTAATACAAGCGTGTGATTTTCAATAACCCTCTCAATATGGATTCACAACGTATTTTATAAGGTAATTTATGACGATTCTGATTGAAGAAAAATGAAATCCCAAAAATACACAAACAAAGTATGTTGACTCATCAGTGAATGCTTTGAGTCTTTTTATGCTTTTCTGCCATTCCATTTTTTTGCATCCTTATTAATGAATGTTTTGTTAGATGTTTTATTCGTAGTACTTTCACATTCTGGAACCGCGCAATATTTATAGCTTTTTTTACTCTGGTTCTGGTCCATTGTGTCGAATAGTTTAAATTATTTCTGAACGTTCTTATCTCACAAACATAACACATATAAGCATATGAGTACTGTCACTAGCTAAGTAGTCATCTAACCGAAAACCGATCGGCGCGGTATCCGCTCTCTGAACGAGAGATTTCTATATGCGATGATGTCGGGCCTGAAATTCGGAGAGGAGCGCTGTTTTATGTTTATAATTATTTCAGGCGACTTAGGACTCTCGCTGACGTCTAATTTTTTGCACAGACCCTCAAAATGATGTGCTCTTCCTAATGATAAAATAAAAAAATATGTAAATGAGCCCATGCATTGTTTTATTCTCCTCTACAAAAGGATAACAAAAATGTATAAAAGGTAGGAAGGTGAGAAGTCAATCAGTTAGGAGTTACGGATGATTTCAATGTTAACTATACCTTTACTGCAGCACTAACTTCACTCAATTAAGTGAACGAAGTTTTGCATGGGGACGGAAACATAGAAACACACGTTTTAATACAATTCTCACTCTTTTTTTTACGTATTACAAATAAGAGGTTAAACACTTTCAAAAAACTATCATACTTGTTACACCATTGGTTGATTTTACTTCATTTTACTAATTTAGCTGAGGATGGATGAGAATTTATTGAAATCTTCAAATTCGATGAATCGCTGGCTGTTATCCGGCCGAAGTGACCTACAATTTGTATGAACAGCGTGTTGCAGCAAAAAGAAAAAAGTTACAATCATTTTCTTATCTATCCTCAACGAATGTAGTTGAAAAACTTATTAAAAATGAAGTAAAATCAACTAAAAGTAAAACAAGTATAATAGTTTTTTAAAACCAAAGTGTTTAATAACTTCTCATCAAAAAGAGTAGGTATAGTGAGAATTGTATTAAAACTTCACAAGTTGAAATTGAAACTGTGGGATTATACTATGAAAACAATAAATTTGCAAGGTTAACAGCTAGACATCTTCTTATGAGCAAAAATACGACCTTTGACATGTTTTTGCTTTTTTGCATAAAAGCGATGCCTCCGGAATTATGTGGGGCGGATAGTTTTTGTTGAAATGCCCTGTATATTGCTCTTTTTCCACAAAACAGTCCGTCATTAAACAGCAAATGGAAAGGAAGACGATGTTTAGTAACCAATTTGTTTTTCTGTTGGACGCCAATGAGGCAAATAATGAGATTGAATGACGTAAAAAAAATTGATGGTAATTACTGCACAGTTTTCTGGAGTAAAAAGTAACCTGGATACATTTTCCTGGAATAAAAAGATTCCTGGACTAAAAAGTTACCTGGACACAGTTTCCTGGACTAAATAGTTACCTGGATACAGTTTCCTGAAATAAAGAGTTTCCTGCAGTAGAAAGTTACCTGAATACAGTTTCCTGGAATAAAAGTTTCCTGGAGTAAACAGTCCATAAGAATACATCAGTAGTACCTACATCAATAGTTACACTACAACTTTATCTTCACAAACAAAAGTTTTAGTGTGCTGAGTTTATTTTTATTGCTACTAACCTCTTTTTTTGTAATTTCATTATAGAAATTATATGCAGTTTTAACGTCATTCAATCTCATTATTTGTTTCATTGGCGTCCAACACAAAAACGATATTGTTTCATTAGCGCCCAACTCAATATTAGCGGTTTTATTCGCTTTGTGAACTTTGAATCTAGTGTTTTCGGTGATGATGACATGCACCGTTCTCTATTTCCTATTTTATCACGCCACCTAGCATTGGACATACTATTCTATAAGTAATCTCCAGGTTTTTCTCGTTGCTACTTTGGTTTTAAAATCATTCCTTCATAGAGATCCTAATTTGTCGTGGCCGTCCCTATCTGCCCACCGGATAGACACGTAGCTCCATTTTATTCAACTGGCTGAGAATAGGTGATCACGGAAACCAAATGTATTTAAATGAATTTGCAATTCCTATTTTTCATACATCGGTATATTTTCCCATTGAATAGCTATACTACTTTTTTTTATAATAAATGTGTAGTCTTTTTTTAACAATAGTTACGGTTGAACAGAGTTTTTTTTTCCAACGAATCTAAGTGAAATACATTTATTACAATTAAGGTCAGCGTTCGCTTCTATTTACCTCATTTAAAGAAATAAATGTTCTGGTTTTGGAGAACTGCTCCAATTTATATGCACCGAGTTTTGACACACTTTTCAAGTGTTTAATGATAAATAGCAGCGAAAAATAGTTTCAATATACATCACTAGCTTAAAAAGTTTTGGGAAAACCACAAATTTTTGAAGAGAGAATGGTCACAACATGATAATGGCTTCAACCCTGGATATTTTAACATTTTGAACTATTTATGTGTAACTTCACAATAAACTAGAACAAATTAATGGTACTATCAATTAAAAATGCATATGTCCCATGGACACTTTTGGTCAAGAAGTCGAGTACCACATCATATCCAAAATTCATAACATTTGACGGAACGCCACTTTGTCATAAGAAAAGCGCGGGGTCCACATGAAAATTGAGGACATTTTTTTTAATATTAAGTAGCACATGAGTGTAAATTCGATTTTCCACTAATAAAACAAAAGTCGGGTGGTCTTATGCAGATTGGCATCTTCACTGGTAAAACTTATTTTCAAACAACGTTTGTAATCATTGTGCTTGCGAAGTGCAAAACCTTGTATAAATACCACGGTGGCGGAGATTTTCGTAAGTCTAGCACCTTATTCCGCTCGGTTAATAATGATAGTCTCCACCACGTTGTTGTAGAACATACTATTTTTAATGTTTCCAATATATTACCTACTGCTTCTGGTATACACAGCACATAGTTCGTGCATATATCAAAAATAAAATAATTAAATCAGTTGGTTGTTGGGTTTATGTAATGTTATATATGAAATATGAGCGAGAAATTACTTTAAATGCTGTTCTAAATAAAGTTGTTGCACCTGCAACTGTGATGTAATCGCCGCACTTTATGAGGCACTTTTAAGATACGCTTCGGTGGAAAATGGAGTGAGCATTTGAAAAGGCACTAAATTCTACTGATAGTTGTGTAACTTTTTTTAAAAAGCATTTTATGGCTTGTCTGCTATTTGAATTCAGTTTGATGGAAATATTGCGGTGTTATTCCATTCGTTCGGGTACGTCTATCAAAGAAATTACAAAGGTACATGGAGACTAGATATGAGAAGCACAAACTTAGAACGTAGAATTAAAAATTTTCGAATCTCTGATACCATTGTAACATTGTCAATACTCTTTGCAGAATAAAAAACTTCTCAAACATCTCTACCGCAAGCTATCTTCTATATTTTCGATCTTATCAACTTGGACCCCGTAAAACTCTGGGCCCATCTTGACTTCTATGACTACTTCAACAATCATATTTATCTTATTTGTTGAACATGTATATCCTCATTATTTATATTTAATATATCTTACTTACAAAAACAAATATGTTTATGGTTATTCTTTTCAATGTAAATACTTTCAGCTATGTTAGCAATTGTTTCCAACCAATTTCCGGAAAAATGTATGCAAATTTGATCCTTTTCCACACTCCGCTTATAACACAAGCCCATCTTCATTGAGTTTGAGTCAATCACAATTTGTATTTCACCATCACTTTCTTGAATCTGTCTGTCTTGGAACAAAAATTGATGTTGCTTCTCACCATATAATTGGTATTATCCAAGAGAAACATCTTCATCATTGGATTCAGTTTCGATCACAACTCTTTGATGTGCTGATAAAGGTCTCAATCACTACTGCACAGTGTCACACTATCACACCCCTTCTGAAATCACAGTAGATTTATGGGTACACATTTGTCCATTTATATGAAACGTTAACTTTGTTGGTTAACATTCCAGATAAAAAATGTGCAATTTCTTCACAATTTTGATTTTTGGTGGAATAGTATATATATATTACCTAAAAATATTCAATTCAAATATTTAATAAATTATTTCACATTTATGATTTGTGGTGGAATAAACTAGTAGACCAAAAATCAATATTCTAGAGGTATTTTACCGCGAAATTTGAAATTTTGAATGGTTTTTAAATAAGGATGAGAAAGGTACCGGCAGGTCTTCTCTCATCGTCTGTTGACATAGCAAGTTTGGAACTGTGCAGTAATCCATTTATTAAATTTTTTCTACCTGTTTGAAAACAAAAGATGCCGTTTTACCTTAAGAATCTGGATTACTGGTATGTTTTTTTTACATATAATTGTTACCTATATAAAATTCCATAGTGGAAGATTTATATTTACTGAGTACCCATTTTTTGAACAAAATGGCCACCCATTTCTGGAAGCCACATGGTTATACCTTTTTCCTTATATTCAGCAAATTTAACATTAGGTATTTCTACTTAAATTTGATTGCTTCGTATTTTTTTCCATAAATCAGATATTTGTCCAGGATGAATCCTCAAGTTAAATTACTGATTTGTATTTATTGAGCTGGACAGATATTCTCATGCTAAATTTTTTTTTGTTATTTTTTTTACACTTATACCGGTATAATTATTAGCACAGTTCCTGAGATTAACAGTTCCTGAGATACAAGTTCCTTGGTGACAAACAAGTCCCTTGAAACAGTTCCTTGAAGACATATAGTTTCCTGCATAAAGTTTCCTGGGATACAATTTCCCGAAGCTACAGTTTCCTGGAATGAAATTTCCTAAGGCTACAGTTCCTTGGAGTACATCAGCCCTTTGGATGACGAAGGTTCACAAAGAGATTTTTCAAAGTTTAAACTTGTAAAGTATAAAGTTGCGCTTCATCTTCATAAACATATGTATATGTGCTAAGTATTTTTTGTTGTATTTGCTACTAACCCTTTTTTTTAATAATGTAAATTTCATTAGATAATTATATACATATTTTTTACTCAGTTAGTTTTATTTACTACACAGAAACTTTAAGTTCTTTTCTTTTTAAACAGATGAAAGTTAGCTGACCATTGAATTTGATTTTTTTTCTAATTTTCTTTTAGGAAAGAAAATTAGTGGCGCCCCAAAATTGCTTTCTCTTTTTTTTTCTAGTTTTGCTAAAAGAATATTTTTTTTCTTTAGATCAATAAGGTAACAAAGCCCTGTGAACTGGCTTGGTTTACCTCCAAATTTATTGGTTATAGTTAGGCAAGAACCTGCATTATTCACTTTCAATTTTTTTTATTATTCAATATCATTTTTTTTAACGTCATTGGACTTTTTATTGTTTTATTGGCGCTCAACTTTAAATAGCGTAATAAAACAACAATTTGGTTTCATATAGGCATAATAATATGTTGAGAATTAACAAAGAAGAAGAAGAATTTACCTTCAACTGAACATAGCACGAGCTACGAGAAATATTTATGTTTTACTTGAAATTTGCAGAAACCAATCATGAATCGTAACCCAATGCAAATAAACAAACCATTCTCTTACACAACCTCAAATAATCTACCACGTCGACCCTACTCCAAAAACTTTTGACCCGTGAGCTATACCAGCGCCACCAATTTTCCTCCTTTCGACAGCATTTTTCATCATACAGTTTGTGCTCCTTATAATATGGAGTCTCCCTGACAATGAATATGAGCAGAAAAAGGAGCTAAAAATAGATAAAACAAATATTGAACAGATGGAGAGCTTCAAATACACAGGAATGCTCCTATCTTAAATTGGAAATATCAATAAAATTGTTTATGAGAGTGATTTTCAATCTATCACGCAGGAAATAACGAATAGGAGATACTTTTCCTGGGAAATATAACTCCAAATTAATAGAATCCAAACATAAAGGAACAAATTTCTGTTAAATATTTATTCTTACAGTTGATGTATTTATACACCCTCCGTTCGTATTCGATTCCTTATTTTATACTCCAGTAATTTAAAATCCTATATTTACTCGAAAGGATAGTCTTCAATATCCAATTGAACAAAATAATTCAAGAAAGGATGTTATTTAAGAAGACTCGGAAATAACACAATCCTTGAAATGAACACAGAATTTGGAGGTATGAGTATAAATGTATTTAAGGTTTTTGAAATATTTTTCATTTAAATTACAGTGGAAAATATAATTTTAATCACAAATAACGTGGAATTATGAATTATTTCGATATAATTAAACCCCATAAACGTTTTTATATATTATACTCTATTGAATTGGCTACAGCATTGATAGAAGTAATTTCCGTTGAAATGGAATATGGCACTAAAAGTTTAATTACTGATTGTAATTAATGGTTTTCAGTTTTCCAACCTGTTGTTGTTTATTGATTGAAATCCATCAATTTGTTCGATTCAGTTTAACCAAACTTCATTTATTTATTAAAAGATCACTGCAAATAGAGATACCAACAGGATAACCGACTTACTCGTATAATAACTGAAGAGAGGATATACGGGTGGAACAGTTAGCTAGAGGATGCCAAAAAAATGTATCCTTTATTGTGAAATATGCTGGTTGATGGAGTATTAGGAATCCTGACAAAAAAATGGATACAGATCCATTGGACATGCTCTAGACTTGCTGACAACTTGGATAATGTTGGGGGGAATGAATATTAGTACCAATAATGACCGTACTATTGGTACCCGAAGGGACTAGGGCGTCCAAGACTATGGAGAGGAGTTAGGTGTAGAAATTATGGAAGATCTAAGGTATGGAAAAATATCTGTAACCAGCGTTAGCAAAAGGTCATCGGAAAAGGAGATAAGACACTAGTAGTGGCCAAACGATCTTCTGGGACAGAATGGGGGCTGAAACCTGACATGCTCTATTGACTTTACATTTAGGTGGTGACACACAATATATACTTTTTCGGTAAAAATAGAACCACTATCAAAGCTACATCACTTGCAGCTTGTAATACAGAGAGGGCGAGTTTGTAAAACAGGTTAATTAACCCAAAATGCTGGATCATAGCTTTTAAATATCGTGAGATCAGTATCAATTGACGTGATAAGTATGAGAGCATAATCCACAGCCAAACGAAATTCCTTTGATAGTCCATTGGAGACCCGGAGACTCGTAAGTTCTAAAGCAATCGTCATTATAGACTTCGACAAGCTTTTTTGCAAGCCTAGCAGTGGCGTTTTCATGATATTTGTGAAATGGAGGATGGAGAGCTTCTTTATCTAAATATCGGAAAATATATAGTATTTACAAAGTCATGATTGTGCATTTTGTCATTATTGAAACTTAACAAGTCGTAATAAACGCCGAAACGTTGCACCTAGTATTTTGTCTACCTCAAAACTAACAATGTGTTGCGAATTTCAACAAGTTTATCTTCAATACGCAGTTGGCATCATAAGTTCAATTTTTGTTTTAATGATGAGGATGTCTTGAATTCAAAATCACAGGTTTTGACCCTTACAAAGATAAAAGTTCCAAAATTAGTTCGACTACTGCATATTGAAAGTTAGGACGGCACTGATCTCACCGTTGAA
>CAJUYH010007970.1:0-16394 GCA_910591685.1 Galerucella tenella | reverse complement strand
GAGACACAGCCAACAGAGAAGACGGTCGCATGTTACTTCCATGCAACCGGAAAATGTAACAAGGGAACCAGTTGCCGATACAGTCATCTCGTTTCCGTTTCCTAGTTAGTTCTAGGAGGAACTGTCTCTTAAGGAGAAGGCAATGTTACGCGAGCTGCTGCATTAATGTGCTCAATTAGTGCCCCCAGTGAAATTCCCATATGATACGACTATGGCTCCTCCGCCTTATTATCGAGAATGATCTGGAATACGTAACATCTAGAAAAACCCGGCGCATCCACCAGAACTTTGAGTTCGAGAGGTTTCTAGAAATACATACGTGTGAGTATAAATAGGCGGTGAGCATCGCAGCGGAGTTAGTTAGTCAGTTAGTGTTGATACTGAAAGGAAGCAATCGCGCCTCGATAAAGTGACTCATATAAATTAGTTAGTGTGTGTTGAGTGTGATATATAAATTATTAAATAAGGACTGTATTTGAATATAAATCTGTAAATATAAATTAGAATAAACGTTACAGTAGCAAAAAACAATAGTGCATCATGCTGCATCGTAAGAATTGTTATTGTTATTCTTGATATTATTATTATTACTCATTGAGTTTAGGTATGCTTGTATTATGCTATTTTATATTGTACAGTATTATTTTATGTTGTATATTATAATATATTGTAATATTAAAAATGATTTTTTTTTAATAGAAGAATAAGTAGGTTGGTATTCAATTTGAATTTTTTATTTTTTTAAACTTTACGTGAATCTGAGTTTTTCATAAATCGCTAACCGTTTCAATTGTTGCAAATTTTGTAAAATACTGTGTATATTCGTCTGCACCTTATTTTCTCTGTCTAAAATTGTTGTCGAAATCACTTAAAGAAAGATAAGTGTGTAGCATACTGAGCTAACAAACAAGAGGTCCTAGGTTCGAAGCCCGTTTTGGACCTGGGTTTTCCCCCTTCTCAAAAAATATTGACATGTGCTTATGAATCAAATAAGTAACGAGAGAAAACTAGACGCGACGGAACAGAATTATAACACACAATTCGAAAAATATATACAATTTCCCTTATATCTGGCCACATGTAGCCCTGTGACCGGTACTTTTAACGCTAAGTCACAAACAGGAGAGGGAACGACCCTAGCGCATGATAAATATACAGCATCATAATCTTGTTATAATCTCATTCACAGCGTAATAGCTCCTAAACTAGAAATGCTACGGGAAAAAGTTTACAATAAAATTTATAGAAAATATATATTTAGCAAAAACCATATTGAAAAAGTTTGGAGCGCTATAATTAAAAACCTATTCGTTATACAAAAAAAAGTTTCGGAAAAAAAAGATGGCAAATATTATTATCTACAATAATTATTTCACAATTTTCGTCGTACGATGCGCAGCTCGCGAGATATTTATTAAAACGTGTTTTTCAAGATGGCGGCTGGAGTGAAGCCCCCCCCCATGACGCCAATTTGGATTTACATTCAGGGGATATCCCTGAACATATTCAAGAGAAAAAATACCTGTTCCCGTACAGTTTTTTCAGAACCTACTTTTTTGGCTGGGGCGCTTGGACTATAAGCACCGGAAAACAAATAAACTCATTTTAAAATCCGTGAAATCTATTTCACGGTAAAAGTCTAGGTATAAGTGTATTATATTATCTCCAAAAATATCTTACACCCAATTTATTTCCAACACTACGATTTTTCTTCTAAATGGATCAATTGATGGTGTTGATTTTTATTACATTCATACGTACATCACAAGACGTATCTGCGATCAATTATCTATGATTTATATAAGAAGCTATACAACTGTGTTGTAAAACATTACAAATATTTGGATAATGAAATATTCAGTATAGGCGGCAAGAAATAACATAAATATTGATATAAGGTTGTTTAAGAAATTTATTCGGAGGTAATGTTTCGAAATTTACTAGGTGAAATACTTTCCGTTATATTTTTGTTAAATACACCGTCTGACATTGAAGAAAAACTGCGAGTTTTTATAAATCCAGTTTTCGTACAAATAGAATGTTTCACGCTTTTTTGAACTGTATGGGAAAATAAAATTGGTGGGTTCTAGATTCTACTTGGGTGATTCACAAAATATACAAGAATTTTGTTGAGAAAATAATCAAGCTATAAAAATACAGCAAAGAGGCTCATTTGGATGATCACTTTCTAATTGAATCTTTGATTATAACATTAGGTAGTTAAATTTCATCCTGCTTCACAATTTTTCCCAATGGATTAATATAAATATGAATATGAAGTACTGAGGCAATAGATTCCTAAGACTTATGAATTTAAATTGGAAATTAACATTTCTCAATTTTCAACCACCACCATATACATGCGACGTACGTTTGAAAACATAATAATTTTGTCAGAGGCTAACTTCAGAGATGGAGGGGTTCCATACACAGTTTGGCAAAAGTCCGGAACCGGACAAATATCGAGGAAAATATGAATTTTGTGAAAAATCATTCTATACCACAAATTTTACTCCAACTTAAACTATAATTTGAGAATATGCTGAATGCATCCATATTAAGTGAAGAAATATTTTCATCATCATACAAAGTGTATCGACGAGACAAGGAAACGAGTTCTTCCACAAAACATACAGGAGGTGGTGTCCTCATAGCCGTCTCCAAAGAATTAACTAGTTATGCTGAGGATTCTTGGCGGTCCGAAGCAGAGGATGTATGATGGGTCACCATCGTTCCTCTTAGTGGACTTCGAAAGGTGCATATAGGGTGTGTTTACATACCTCCCAGAGACATGGCTGCATTAAACTTTTTCTGTACTAAGCTTATTGATATTAACTTAAATAATATTAACGATACTTTTGTCATATGTGGAGATTTCAATATTCCTGAAATTAAATGGTCATTGAACGAGGGAGATTATTGTAAGCCAAATAATTATATTAATCCTAGATCTAGCTTATTAGTCGACACTATGTCTCTGGTTGATATGGTTCAGTATAACCCAAATGTGAATATATCTGGCAACACTCTAGACCTCATATTTAGCAGTAGTTTTCCAATTAAAAATGTACGTCTTTCATCTAATCCATTAGTTCCCGAGGATCAGTACCACTGTACCTTGGAATTCGATATGGATATTCCTTTTAATATTTGTACTAGAGTTGTTAACCAATATCACTGGAATTTTAAGTTGGCAAATTATCATGAAATTAACCGACTTTTATGTAGTGTTAACTGGGCAGCTAAATTTCATTCAATTGACATAAATAGAGCAATTAATCTGTTTTACAATATTATTGATCAGATCGTTCACTTACATGTATCTCCATATCCCAGCTATTATAAAAAATACCCCCATTGGTTCTCTTCTTCTACAATAAAAGTGATTAAAGAAAAAATTAAATTTCACTGTCGATGGAAGAAATACCATAATAATTTAGATTACTTAACATTCAAAATTTTACGAGGCAGATAAAAATTTTTTAATAAATGAAGATTATAAAAAATACTTGACTACTGTAGAAACGAATATTATTCATAATTCTGAATATTTTTGGCAATTTGTAAAAAGCAAAAGAAAAGCAAATAATTTCCCTAATAACTTGCCCACTGCTCAGGGCCCTACTACCGACTTACAGAAAATTTGTGATATATTTTCAGATTATTTCTCTTCTGTTTTTGTAAGCAGTGATGCTAGTAACTTTGGTAAAATGTATACTAACACACCACTGAATATTTCCAACTACACAATTACTCGTGAAACTATTAATAAAAAAATTGAAAATTTACCCAATAAAGGTCCTGGGCCATTACCTACTGATTTCATTAAAAATTGTAAGGAATCGCCAATAGAGCCATTATTTTTGCTATTCAATAAATCTCTCAGTTCAGGTCAATTTCCTGATACATGGAAAACAGCCTTCATTACACCAATCCATGAATCTGGAAGCAAGAATAGAGTTGAAAATTGTAGACCTACTTCTAAATTAAACATCTTTAGTAAGGTGTTTGAAAGTATCATTTTTGATTTTCTTTATCATGACGTAAAAGACCTACTTAACATTGAACAACATGGCTTCATGAAAAAACGTTAGGTAGTGTAACATGCTGTTCAGCTGTTACGTTTTTCGTCTAAAAAATTATTTCATTTAGTGAATTTTTTGGCTCATTAGTCACTTCCTCCCAAATTTCTACTAAATTTCTAAACCTGCCGTTTCTTTGTCGCATTAGCCACTCCGAAATAAAACATTAATTTTTATAAAATTCCCCTTCCATTTATGTCTCTCGATGTTCGAAATTTCAATTTTCGAGTTGACTCTTTTTTTCTTCTAACTGCCACAGAAGGCAACAGTTAATTATATTTTATTTTTAATTTTGGTGAACAATTTTCTATTGTCTGGTTGCTCTGCAGCCGGGAAGTTTACGGCAAGATTTAGGCAACTTTAAGTTCCATTCTCAAGGCAAGTTTCACCTCCGAAGGCATCTTCAGTCCACTCCGTTCCTGCCCGTGCACGAGGTCCTCAGTCTGCCGAAGAGGTTACCGCCACCGCCGCCATCGCGCTAAGAGCTGCAACGTCCTCAGCCCTTTAAGATAAGTTCCTTCGTCTTATCTATAGCGTGTGTAAGATTTGGATTTGGCGTGTTAATTACAATTGGTATTCTTTTCGTTAATTTTTGAAATATTCAATTTTTGTTGTTTCAAATAATTCAATAAATAATTATTTCATTCTTTGTATTGATTATTCAATAATTATTGAATTGGATAAACGTGTTCGGGAATAAGTAAATTCATTTTATTTATTTTGTTTAATTTAAATTTAATTTTTACAAGGTGTTTCCAGCTTTCCACCTTTTGTTTCTTGTTTTAATTGCTTCGTTCGATTAAAAAGCTGGTGGCGTCCAATTTAATATTAATTGTACACCCCATCCCAGTGATAGTGTATAAAATAGTTTAATTGGTGCCGAATTCCACTCCCTGAGGTGGAGTGCTCTAGCCTGGGGCAGTTTTAAGTTACAGTAGATACAAATTTATTCCTATATGTTGAATACATACTTAAAAGTCTAAATGATAGACATAACGTCGATTCTGTGTATACTGATTTCAGTAAGGCCTTCGACAAAATAGATGATTCCGTCCTTGTCTCAAAACTTTCTGAAGTCGGTATACATGGTAATTTATTAAGATGGTTCGACTCATATGTCAGAAATAGGTCACAGCAAGTAATTTTAGGTGCTTTTGAATCTGAGGCTGTGGTAGCTACTTCAGGAGTACCTCAGGGGTCCCATTTAGGTCCTTTACTTTTTAATTTTTTATATAAATGACATCTCTAGTTGCTTTCAATTTGCTAAGTTTGTTATGTATGCCGATGATTTGAAAATATATCACTCAATTTCATGTGCACGACAGAGTTCGATTGCAAGAAGACTTAGACAATTTATCCGACTACTGTCTGAGAAATAATTTGTTTTTAAATGTCTCAAAGTGTAATTATATACAATTTTCTCGTTGTAATTCAGACTTGAACTACAATACATATGAAATTTCTAATAGCGTATAACACGCTGTAGATACTGTTAGAGATCTTGGTATTCTTTTAGACTCTAAATTACTTTTCGATCGGCATATTTGTAATATAACTAGAAAAGCTAATCAGCAGTTGGGCTTCATATACAGAACATGTTTCGAACTTCAAAATCCTCTTACTGTTAGAACATTATATATGGCATACGTAAATAGTATATTAACGTTTGGTTCTACTATTTGGAACCCGCGCTATTCGGTCTATATTTCAAAATTAGTAACAGTCCAGAACAAGTTTATTTCATATTGTGAAAGAAAATTGTATCCCGATGTGGATAGGCAACGTATTCGTTCTAATTTAAAGATAATTTCACTAGAGCATGGTAGGCAAATTGCGGATGTACTGTTTATTCATAAAATCCTCAATAACAATATAGATTGCCTTGAACTTACAAACTTCATAACACTTCGTATTCCCAGCCACTCAACTAGAAACAATTATACCTTTATCACTCATCAGGCACTCACCAATTATTTTCTAAATACTCCTGCTCACAGAATAACAAATACCTATAATAAATTGTCCAGTATTGTCGAAATGGATATTTTTTAGCACAGTGCAGATTTGATTAAAAAACTACTGAAAGACTATTTTTTGCAAACTTAATTTTGTTTTATTACCTACTTTTGTTCTCTCTTTTTTCTCTTTTTTGTATACTTGTATTTACTTTTATTTAATGTAGTTATATAATAATATTTATATTTTCTCTTTTGCCTAATTTGTAAAATTATGTGTAACTATTAGTGGATACTTTTATGGGTTTGTCCTGTTCGTATCCCAAATAAATAAATAAATGAATTTTGAAATATACAGGGTGTTCCAATGAAGTGTGGCGTATCAGAGTTATATTTTTCCTTATGGAACACCCTATATTATCCATCGCATTTTCTGATTGCCCATAAAAACTATAATACTGCTTCATAATGGTTTCCTATACCTAAATACAGAGGGTTCCGAGTTAATCTGACTTTTAAAAATGTGAACATTCCGAGAAAAATTATTAACTTATTGATATAACAAATTCCAGCAAATTTTCTCTTATATCTGAATAGTTGGAGATTCTTTGAATGTACACACAACCTAGATAGGCCCATCCCACCCAGGATGTTCCTCTCTAAGCGAGGTACATCTCCGGGGAGGACTTCCACCACTTCCCCCATCTTATTCGATGGGTCTCATCATCGTAGCTCGCGTTTCGGCGTACAGCTCGTCCCTAGCTAAAAGGGCTAGCAGCTGGGGGCGAGCCGTCTTCTCTTTGGCCGTGTAACCTCGGTGGTTTTTTCTTCGGCGGTCTTCCGTTGTGTGTGTTTGCGCTGCCTCTACAAAGTGCGTCCTCAGCCGGCAATTTCGGCTGAAAACACCCTTATAGAGTGTGTCTTCTTTTCTTCCGATCTCTTACAAGCGACTTTAAGCCATTAGCTGAGCATATAGCTTTGTCACCTGTTCGAGGATCTGCTATTTTGTTGTTGTCGTCGTTGTTTTCTTGTTAGCTGCGGCTGGGGCGTAGCTGACTCCTGTCTTCTCTACTGCTGTTGCTGTTGTCCTCGTCTTCTGGTTGTTTGGTGCTTTTGGGCATCCTTTGTAGTTTGCCGGGTGTTCTCCCTGGCAGTTTGCGCATGTGGCCGGCTTGGTCTTCGGTCGTTGGCAGTCGTTGGATCGGTGTGGTCCTCCGCACTCCACGCATTTCGTGTTTACGTTACACGTCGTCTGTCCGTGGTGGAAGCCTTGGCAGTTGAAGCACTGCGCCGGCCCTTTTCCTCTTCTTTGTTCTTCCCACCTGATCCTCACGTTCTGGACGTGTTGAATTTTCCGGATTTTCTATTTTTCTTCAGGCTCCAGCTCCACCAGGTAGATGGGTAGCGGTCTTCTCTCTCCGAATCTGGAATGAAGTTGGGTTAATCGTTTTATACTTACCCCTTGTTTCTCGATTTCTTCCTTGATTTCCTTGGTTTCCTCGCAGTGCGTTAGTCCTCGGATGACGATCCTTGCCATCCTGTCTTCTTGTGGCATTTACGTTTACCACTCCACTTCTTTTCTCTCTTCTCTCAGGTACTTGTGAGGTTCCTGCAGTCCTCTGGTCCGTCGCAGGGTATTTCACTCCGAGTCTTTCCCGGATTGTTATGAACCTCGTCTTTATGTATCTTCTTTTGATTTCTTTTCTTACGGAGCTCCAGTGGTGGATGCTCCGCAGAATATCGGGTGGTGGTCGGTACGTCGTCGTCTTCTTGTTTTTGCGGATGGCCTCGTCCATCGCTTCCTCGTTGGCTTTTCTCCGGGCGGCGGCTTCTTTTTTCTGTATGTTCCTGATGGATATCACTTCCGTGAAATCCATCTCCTCTTTTTCACTGTCTTCGTCTTTTCTTGGGGATTCTGTCCTTTGCGTCTTTCTACGGACGCTTTCTGAGCGACTTCGGCTTCTCTTCTCCTCTTGCATCGCCTTTGCCATGTTTTCCATGGCTTTTCTTAGGCCTGTCATCTCCTCTTCCATGCGCTGGATGGTTTTCTTCATCTCCTCTGCGGCTTTTTTCACTTCTACTGCTTCTGTTTTTGGCTTGGTCCCTTTCTTCTTGGAATGTCCCTCAGCATTTTCGAGACTTCTTCGTTTTCTTTGTGTTTTCTCGCGCCACCACTTCTGCGTTCTTCATGGCTCCTGTTGCCTCGTTGTCCTCGCTGTCCGATGTTGTTTCCATTGTCCTCCTTGTCCTGTTGCTAGCTTGGCTGCTAGCACGGCTGTGGTTCTTCTTTTTGGGTGGCACCTTAATAGTTCCTGTCCTCCACAGGTCCTAAAGCATACAAAACATCTATCAAATCCGGACTTAAAAAATAAAAATATTTTTCAAGACTTTCATAAATAAATAAAAAAGTGTTAAGAAACACTATTTGCGTTTGAAACGTATATTTCACGATTGAGTACTGAATATCTCTTCACAGGGTGTTCAGAAGCCTAATTGTAGAATTTCCCTCGTTTCGCTTACAAATTGTAGTTGTTATAAAACTAATATATAAAAATTAAATTTGTCGTTATAGCTATCAAATGAAAAAAAAATGAATATCCAATTACCAATATACAAGGTGACCCGAGTTATCGTTAAGAGGCAATATCTCACTCAATTTAAATAATAATCCAATACTGTGAAAACTGTTGTGAATGGCATCAAAATTTCTTCATGATGACGTGACACAAATTTCATTTCACTGAACAAAAAAATTGATGAGAGTTAATATTGGTGGTTTTAGGTTTGAGGGCGCCCTAGGCCCGAGACGATATGGCGCCCTTTTTCTTTCGTAAATATTATATTGTTTTTTGAGTTTTTTTATGTACAAATGTTTATTTTTCCCACTACTAGCCTCTACACCCAACTTTATTGAATTTTGTTGAGGTAGAAAAGTTGTCTAAAAAATTTTGACGCCCCTCAAAATTTGCTGCCCT
This sequence comes from Galerucella tenella, assembly GCA_910591685.1. NCBI lineage: Eukaryota > Metazoa > Arthropoda > Insecta > Coleoptera > Chrysomelidae > Galerucella > Galerucella tenella. The sequence continues at coordinate 7,382 of CAJUYH010007970.1, read as the reverse complement.
AGGCCCGGGCCTCACGGGCCTTAGCTCAAATCCACTACTAATTATAATAATGAAAGACATGTGTAGTAAGGCCGCCTTTGTTGATACTTATATAAAACTTACATGTACATCAGCAAAAAGTCACAAGCGACTAATATTAGGTACACTTAAGTGCACCTAAGTGGTTTTTTTGTCATTCATGCAGATTCAGTTCCATCTAAAGCTTTCTAGTAGGATGATGTCTTAGAGTTAGCGAATGGTTCAACTGCGAGTATCGTCGTAACTCAAGTTTGTGTTTTTTATATTTTTTTTAGGAAAGGTGTTTCACAGAAATATGGATCCCAAATAAGAAGCAAGGCTTTTGAAAATATTTGAGGAGTTGGAGCAAAAAGAACTACTTCGAGAAGAACAAGAACTTCAGGAAGAGAATTGGACGAAGTATGAAGAGAAAATAGCGTAGAAAATAGTTGAGAGCTCAATACAGACTATAATGTGGACGGTTCTGATGACTCTGTAACTTCTACCCAATGTTCTTCAGATGGCCAGAATTCACTTCTAATATACCAAATAATTGAGAAAACTGTACAAATATTTATTTTCAAAGCATCGGTGGCAATTTTCTCGTTCAAGGGTGGTCGTTGTGGATACGGATGCTGAGGAGCTTAAAGCTGTTTTGGATATTTCATTTATGGCCGGACTTCTAAAATCAAACCATACAAATTTGAATGACCTATGTGCTACTGATGCTACAGCACTGTAACTTTTTAGATAAGTAATGTCCAAAAATCGTTTCTACTCATCATTTTGACGATATTTACAAAGCCTAGAGAGGGGAATGTGATAAGTTTGCTCCGATAAGGAACATATTATTTGAGTTATTTCAAAAAGGATGCCAGGCTTGTTATACACCAAACGGAAACTGCACGATTGCAGTTTTCGACAGTATAATAATATTGCAAATAAACCCAGTGAATATGGGATTAAGATATTTTTGGTTGACAGCCGTTCGTCTTATACTCTAAAAATGGAAATTGATGCTGGCAAACACCACATGGTCCATAGAGGCAATAAATCTATTAAAAAACACGTTCGGTCCTCAAAACTACCGATCGGGTTTACCTCGTGCTATTTGCAAGCAAACAAAATTTTAAAACGCCTGTGGACAATTTTGTGTGTGAACTCCGTGCTGTTATCACTCAATTACCAGCTTACACATTATCGGAGGATATTAAACGGTTGACGGTGGGAAAAAATGACGCGTGAAAAAATTGAAACTTTCCAAGGATTATTTTCGCAAGCGTGACATATGAAGGACACGTTAGACAAGAATATTGTTGTTAATATGAATAGTAGTGATTTTAAACACAATAAATCGTTTTTGTAGTTATTGCAGAAACTAAGCGCAAATTCAAAGATAGTTAAAACTAATCTACACAATAATGTTGTTTCCTCGAAAAACTAACGGTTCGGTCTGAATGTCCTGACTGTAATATTTCAGATACAGCTTTAGTATAATCTCTGAGTATAGATAGATTAGTCGATCTACAACCCAAATCTTTTTTAAACATTAAGATCTTGGGTCATAATGGTAGAGGCTTTATGGATACTGCCATGGAACAAAGTGCTGCTAGCCACATTTTGTATCAAATTTGAGAATATTACTATCGTTTGCACCAATTGCAGTTATCTTTTGGCTTTAGTTACTCATTTCTCTCAAAATGAGAAAATAATGTGCTTTTATTTTATAAGAAAGCACAAGCATATAATAGAATGCAAGAAAACAGGTGCGTTAAGTTGGAAAGATAAGGAACGGGCCTGGACAAAAATTGAGAGGGAGTTTAATGCTTAATCAGATAGCTACAGATAGCTTAAGACGATTTTACAAAAATCAAAAGAAAGAAATCTTTTTCTAAAAATTGTTGCATCCATCCCTTCAAAGTGATTTTCCCTCTGATATGTTTTTCTTGGAATCCCAAAGTTTAGTATGTCCAAGTTTTCCGGGTCAGCTTCATCGTCTCCAAAATCCATTAAATCGATATTTTATTGAAATAGGAAGTTATCTCGCAAATTCGCCAAGCACTTCAGTTGATTGTCATATTGACATAGCTTTAATTAATAATTATATATATTAAACCCTACCTTATCTGTGGATTAGATTTAACAATCAATTATAGCGTTAACTTGAAAATAAATTTCATGGTGCAAGGAACATTTTAATTCAATTGATAATTAAAACTTATCCACAACTTAACTAAGACCGGTGCAAATGGCTGCTAGGGTAAAATATTAACACCCGAATTAACTTCAGTCAAATTCGCCGATGGTGGAGCAAAAAATGAAAACTTGTGTGGATGTTATGTCATCTGAGTCAGAGCTGCATCAATTAATTGGAGTTTTCAGCTGTGAAAACTTACGGACAGGTTATGTCGACACCCGATGAGAGATCTCGCCTTGATCAATTCCTAAAAAAGGAGGGGATAACTTCCAGTTGGGGGTAGAAGTAACTTCCTATGAAGAACTTTATATCAACATAGGTGATCATCAATTTATAGCGTCACCACCGTTTCGGTTATCAACCGCTAGGAAGCTGGTATTGAAAAACGAACTAGACAAACTTTTGGAAAAAGGATTCATTGAAGAATGTGGATGTGCATGGCAGCACTGGTTATTTTAGTTCCTGAAAAGTACGGGAGTACTAGACTTTGTGTTTACCATGAAAGTTTGAATGCTATTACAAGTCCGTGCCGCGAATGGATGATTCACTCCGTGCCGCGAGAACAACATTTTATATGTCCACCATAAACTTGCATATGGTTTATCACCAAATGCGCGTCACTGAAGGCTATAAAGACATCTTTTGGTACTTACTGTTATCCTTTCGGGCTAAAAGATTCTCCAGGGACTTTCAAACACCTGATGGACCGGTTCCGTCGCGGTCTCAAAGACATTTTGTTGCTGAGTTACTTTGATGATCTGATCGTACTATCTTACTCGTTCGATGGACATTTGAAATATTTATACAGTGTGTACATAAAGTAACGTAACTTATCAATATTCCGATTTCCGTAAGGTTTACAAATAAAAATGTTGGATAAAAATAGAAGTATACAGGGTGCACCGCTGCACCAAAATTACTCATGACCATATTTTTTTTAAATAGTACACCATGTATATATACACTCCACAAAAATTATCACATCACTCATTATTCTTTAAATATTTTAAATGTGTTGTCTGTTTTTCGAGTTTTATTATTATTATCAACAAAATAAATTTAAATTTTCACTATACAATACCACAATTTGCTTAGAAAGTTCTCGATCTCAATGCATTCTCCAAGACAGAAATGATTTACTCGAGAATTTTTGCTTCCAAAAAAATTTGTAAGGAATTGTGATAATTTTTTTCCCCATGATAAAGAACCATAAATATCTATTAAGTTGATACATATACAGATTGTCCCAAAAAACTAAAATTAGGTATTAAAAATATACTAAAATACCAGTGATGCGATAATTTTTGTGGGGTGTTTATTTTCAGTTTTTCATAATCTATTAAATTATAAATACAACCGTCAAGACCGCGTGAATCCAATCTTATTTGTTCAACAGTTATCGGGAAAAATGATTTACAGGATCGTTTCCATTACCAAATAATTAACGGGAACAAATAACTAATCTTATTCAATGTCATGTTCCAATTGTCTTCCTTCTTCTATTACGCAATTGCTGATTTGTTATTTGATGGGCTGTCAACAGCATTCTATTTCTCAGTTCATCCAGATTATATTCAAAATTTTGCGGTGAAATACATTAAGATTATCGCTTTTCAGACAATCAGCTAACACGTTCCCTGCCAAACCGTCCTAAGCAATAATTGTTTTTGTCTTCTCACTGCGCCAAAACGTTTTTCTATTTCTAGTAAAAAGTGAAAAAAATAAAAAATAAAAATTTTTCATGTGCCTCTTGCTCACTGGATCTTTTCGGTCATGCCTTATGCACGGCAGCGCTTAGTTCGTGGCCCAGTCAGTCAAGACAATCAATTGATAATAATTCCAAAAGTTTTCAAATTTTGACGTAAGGTCGGGAATGGTATAAAAACAAACTATGAAATTTTGCAACCTTGTCCGAAGTCCGGAACATTGTTGAAATTGCAATTAAATTAATTTTTGCTGTATGGTCGTGAAAAAAATTCCAAAAGTTCTGCAAACTTGGGAAAGTTTTCGATATAATATTTCATATCACGTATTAAATTTGCAACCAATCTAAGTGTACGGAACATTTTTTTTATTTAAAATTAATGTTTTTTTTATTAAACTGAAGGAAAACGTTCCAAAAGTTCTGAAAATTTGACAGATCTATCGGAAAAATGTACCGAGAAAAAACATTAATTTTTAATAAAAAAAAATGTTCCGTACACTTAGATTGGTTGCAAATTTAATACGTGATATGAAATATAATATTGAAAACTTCCCCAAGTTTGCAGAACTTTTGGAATTTTTCTCACGACCATACAGCAAAAATTAATTTAATTGCAATTTTAACAATGTTCCGGACTTCGGACAAGGTTGCAAAATGAGATTTATTGTCGTCTCAATGTACCATTCACTTGACCGAAGTTTGAAAACTTTTGGAATTATTGTTAAATTTTCTATTTCGAATGTCAATAATGACTGGAGTATCTAGGAACAGATGGATGACTGCAAATTTTCGGTCAAATTGACCGACGTGGCGTCATGGGATAATGAGTCGTTTCGGTCATAATGCCCGACGTGGCACCACAAATCACAAAAGTATAATAATTTATTAATTATTCGAATGCAATATTTTCAGGATATATGCATATATATTGTGATGATTTAAAACCAGGTGAATCCAATTTGAGGTGAAAAGCCTGTAATTGAAGAAAATAACGTAATAAATCAATTCACCCTGAATAGGAATAATTTTGGAAGAAATCAAATTAATTTTAAAAATAGAACAATTCAAAACAAATAAATAATAAACATATCTTTATGAACCTCAAATAAATAATCTTATAATTGATACATGTTATGTAAAATGTAATAGATATTGTAGTTAAATTAGATTTATGTAACTCATTTCAAAATCCAGTGAAGTGACAGTGATCAATCGCGAAATGAATCAACCGATTGAAAGAAAGTGTAGTTAATAAGGAACATTGATATAATGAACATGCGAAAGGAACTTTATATCCATAGAAGTCAATTGAAAATGACATTAAGACAATTCGATCACAGGGAAAGTCGCCTGTGAGAGAATAAACAGAGAAAAAAGGAAGGTTGTTGATTTTGGAACAAGAAGGTAGAAGGTGCAAAAATTTAGAAAGAAAAATCAAAAATTGAAAAATATAAAGTAAAGTGCCTCAAAATCATACCAAACTGATAGAAAAACTAAAAATACTAACCGTGTAAGAGATTTCATCCTTTAATTGTCTTCTAGAAAGCGGTAAGCTTTGTTTGACCTATAATAATAATAATAATAATAATAATAATAATAATAAGTTTATTGCTTTTAAAACTATAGTTTACAGCAAGGGTAGCAACAAATAAAATAAATATAAATATATGAAAAGTAACAGAAATAGATAAGTGCTCCATGAGAATTAAAGAATACATATACATTATCTACATATACATATATACAGAGATATAAAGATTGTAGTACCTTCTGATTGGATGATTACATCTGGGAACGTTCATTCATTAATTATAAACGATCTTATTTTCATTGCCTCACTTACGAATCGGTATGGTTGGCAAAGGGTGAAGTTGTCCGTAGATGATAGAAGTGAGTCCAGGTCGTCTGATCGTCCCGCAGGGCTAATCAGTTTGTCTCTCAGGTTCTTATATATTGGACAGACCAGCAGTATGTGTTCGAGGGTTTCTGGTTTTAAAAAGTTACAAATTTTCTATGTTAGCTGTTCTGAGTTGAGCAATCAGCCTTTTAGTATGTAAAGGAATTGTACTATTTAGATAATTGTAATTAATTTCAAGATTATTTTGTAACAAATGTTTATAAAGAGGATGACGGATACTAATTAAAATTTTATTTAAATCCTACAGTAGTTACAGTAGTTAACAAGACAGTGTCGTAACTGATCAGCCCAATTGTATTTTAAACTACCAAGAGTGGTTCCTTGTAAACTTATTTGTCGAACTAGTGCTCGGTGAACATACCGGTTAGGATTCTTATTTTTTATTCTATGGAGTATTTCTAATGCTTGTTTTATAATGAAGTAACCCATTTTATATGTTTGACCTATATGTAACCTTGACTGGAGATAGCATCCCAAAAATTCCAAAGGATATTGTATGCAGTTTGTTCCTGAGAAAGTTCAGTTCACTTTCTATAATAGTGTGTATGAAATCAGCAATCAATTCTGATTAATTTATATCCCACATAGCAGAGAAGAGGATTTATTAGATTCAAGTTCCTGAAGGAAGATAACCTATAAATTTATTCATCGTAAAAACATTCATTTCGTAATTGCATATTTCTTATATAATAAGTTAGTTAAGATTCTTAATATTAGTAGTTATAAATAAAAAGGAAGCTTACCTTAATGATTCAAATAATCCAAAGCAATTGAACAATTCTTTTCCACGTGAAGCCATTGTGAAATAACACATGATCGAAATAAAGAGAAGATAAAGTCTGTGCGCATGTTCAAAGTTTCAGTTTTCAAATTATTCTATTTGTATTACGAGGGGAACACGACGAGTGAATTTCAAAACTTTAATACTTAAAGGATAAGGAGACGGAATATTTAGTTGCTGAGGATAATAAGAGAAAACAGAATTTTAAAAAGGAAAAAGAAGATTTATAAAGTAGGGAAATGAAAAATATATTAAACAAATACATAAAATTTTATATTGAACGTTTTTGAAAAACTATTAAATTATTTCATCAGATTTCAATTGAGGGAACCGCAACTTGTAGCCAAGTGCCTACGAGACAAAAAATGGCCAGATACTTCCCCTTCTGAGTAAAAGCAAATCCTTTTGAACATGCATAGAAAAAATCAAAATATAGAGATATAAGAACAGACCCACCTCGAAATCTTGTGCAGGCACCCTCACCACCTTCTCAAAGGGGTGACACGCGCGGCCTCATATTTTATTTTTTTTCTCGAAAACGGTAAGACATAGAAACTTCATATTTTTGCCATTCGAAAGGTGTTTCAATTCTACATTTTCCGGTTATTTTTCTATTTTTAAATAATGCTTCATTTTTTCGTTATTCAGAAATATGTGGTAGCAGACTTTTTTGCTAAGTAAGTATGTATGTATTACTCGAAAATGGACCATAATACGAATAGGAATATATAGGAATATATAGGAATACAAAATTGAAGATCACACAATTTCCTATCGAACGGTA
>CAJUYH010007969.1:0-16396 GCA_910591685.1 Galerucella tenella | reverse complement strand
CGTCTTTTATTATTGGGTTCTTTTAATATTATTTTTGATGAATCCCATTGAATTTGATGACCCTCTTCCCAAGCATGTTTGCAAATAGCTGACTTAAAGAATTCCCTATCTTTGATATATTTTTTGTGTTCGTTTATTCGTACTTTCAATGGTCTAGATGTTTCACCTAAATAAAATTTGTCGCATTCACATGATACTTGATATATGCAGTTTTTTGAAGATTGTTTAATTTCCCAAGAAATTAAAAAAAAGAATGAATAATATACCACAAGGAACATACAGAAGATATATTCTGGCTGTCTTAACTCTTTTCAACTTTTTTTAATCTATGTAGCCTGAAAATAGGTTTTATCAAGCTCAAGATGTTGCACTTACAGCTGAAACTAACTGTTTCTGATCAACTCCACTATTTAATAAAAAATTTGATGAAAGAAGTTACATTTTTATGGTTTAGAGAGAAAAATATTTAAATGTTACATTCCAAGAAATACCTCATTTTGGTATAGATGGTAGAGGAAAGTCACCAAATATGGAATAGTATCCTAATATGGAATGCCTTCATTTCTCTAAGACTATAAGTATGAAACGCAACACTCGACCATTTTCTGTTTAATTCGGTCTACTAACTATCGCACTCACACCATCGAGTTAGTTGCGCGAATGCTTCACGTGTGGCAGGAGTGTTTTGTTTTGTTGTCGTGCAGAAAATTTTAAAGGTAAGTAATAAACGAGTATTACCCGCTGTTATGTTTGTTTACGTAAGTACTATTTAGTACTATGTTTATTTCATTGTCATTAAAATATTGTGACTTTAAAAAATATTTAGAAGAGTTTGAACTAGTATAAAAATCCAAATAGGGACAGTCGTCGGTGTCTAATTATGGAATATTAAATTAAATGCTTGATTTATGGGCTTTGTGCTGGTCCAGAGTTTGATTCTTGGATCTGTTACTTTTGCAAGTAATTATGTAACTTCTTTCATTTATCACAATAAATTATATTTATTTAATTGATCTCAAAGATATCAATGTCCATTTTTGTTATTGTTATGTTGATTTATGGTTATATTCCATATATGGATACCTATTCCATATTTGGTTACTCATTTGTGATTTTGTTTTTGTGTTAGATTTTAATTGATAACTAATATATTTGATTAAAGGCTGTTAATTACTAAATATAAATGTATGACTGATTAGTAAAAACATTAAATTAAATCAGATTTATATGAAGTTTTTTTTATATCCCAAAAACAAAATGGTATTCCATATTCGGTGACTTTCCTCTATTGATGACATATTAGCTTGTTTTTTAGGTAGTGAACAAAAATTGTATATTTTTCAATTGTATTAATAATTTTCATCCAAAAATTTAATTTACATCACAAGCTGAAGAAAATAACTTGATCAATTTTTTTGATTTAAAAATTCAAGTCAATAATAAAGATAGGTACTTGATTTTTTGGGTTCCGTACACATAGGGTAAAAAACGAACCCTATTACTAACGCCATGCATAGTCGGTTGCTGATGTGATATCTCGGAGAGCTATCCCGGCGAACGTTCTGGCATCTTCCGATGGAAGAACTGCGCACAAAACAGTTTAACCTATAGAAGTGAAAGTCTAATAGGATTACCTAGAATGAAAAAATGAGGTGTCAAACCCATCCACCTGAAGCGATAGCTACAATTGATTTGTCGAAATAGGCAAGGCAGCTGAGGCCAAAAAACAGTAATGGCCGTTTGCACCAATAGAAGCATAAGCTTAGGATAGCTAAGGCGAGTTTAAAATTTAAGGGAGGCTTAGTTAAAGTTCAGTTGCACCAATGTTTTTGATCTGCTTCTTAGCTAAGTGTTTAAATACATTTGTCAACCTTGCTATTTAAATTGAGTTTTATTTATTTCTCTATGGTTTCTAGTGACTTCTCGTTTTTGTGGTTTGAAATAACGTATTAAAAGCTGTTAAAATTAAATTTTTTGAAAATAAAGGGATTTTATTCCTGTTTTTTAAATAAGAAAATAGTTTATAATGGAAAACACAGTAAAAAATAGGAAAATCAGATCGGCAAATTGTACAGTTAGGGATGAAGAATTGCTAATATCCTTAGCTGCAAAATAAAAAAAGGTTATTGAAAATACGAAAATTGATGGCCTGTCTGGGCTTACAAATTGTCCAGATGCTCCAAAGAATCTTCTAGCATTTCTACGAGTTGTATAACAGTTAGCTAAGTCAAGCGAAAACTTTGGAAAAAGGTTTTTTCATCCAATTCCTAATAATAGTTTCAACGGATGTACCGTCTTCCTAGAAATCCATTTTCAAGAATATCCAATACTTCCAGATCATCCTCCATAAACATCCTTCTTCAAAAATAAGAAATAAACACACTTGAAATTGGAAGACCGGAAACGAAAACCCGAAAACAGGAGAATCATCGACATATTATATGTCAAGGGAAACACAACAATGATAGGTTAGAAATCTCTACTTTGAAGATAAGTGGGGAATAAGCGAGCGATTTTCTAAGCTTAGCTAGGTGCAGCTTAAAATGACCAGCTGATCATGGTGCAAATCAAAACTTTCTTAAAGCGCCACTTAACTTTAAGTCTACTTAAATATCAGACTGTTTTGTGGAAATGCGCATGTGTTGCTTTGCACAGCCGATCTGACACGAAGGATATAGAGGGCGAAGGATTATCATAATGTCGTATAGTCTAGCACTGAGCTCTGAGCTCTTGTAAAAGCAGTTCCAAAAAGTGTCGAAATGCTTAGGTAAATTCAGTGAATTAGGCTTACTGTAAATTTCAGGGTACATAACATACAGGTATAAGCTAGCGCAATACAACGAAGAAATTCGTAAAGCCAAAAAGAACTCATGGAGAAATATTTTTGAGGACATCTCGGGTGTACCAGTATTCTTTCAAATCCACAAAGTCATGGCAAAAAATGGGACAAAAAAGTAGTTTCCATGGGAAAAGCGAACGGCATCTATACAAAAACCAAAGAACAGTGTTTAATGAAACCAATAAACGTCCACTTCTCAACCTCAATAATTCTGATTACTAAGCTTGGCCTACCGTCCATAGAAATTAGCCAGACAGAGCTGGAAAATAGCCACTGAAGTCACTAGACCAAATAAAATTAGATGGGCAAATTGCAACCATTTAAATCTCCAGGGACAGATGGTATATATCCTATTCAACTACAAATGGGAATCGATTCACATACCCAAGGTAGGTAAAGTATCTGACCTAACGCCAAAGTCGTATAGGCCAATAAATCTATCCTCCTTTCTACTGAAAACGTTAGTTGCTGGACAGGTACATAAGATACGAAGTGTTAAAGGATAATCCCCTAAGCAATCGCCCATCAATAACGCAAATCCACGAATCTAGCATCAAATGATTTGGACCGGTTCATCCAAAGTCAATACAAGACGAAAAGATAGCGATGGCCCCTTTCATAAAGATCAAGGAAGCATTTTGCAATGTCACCACGAATTGGTTGGTTCATGCAATGAATAGACAAAGAACAATATACCGATGGATGGAGGCAACTCTGGAGGATGTGAAAATAATATCATTTCTCAGCTAAGCCACCATCAAGCAAGCAAGCAAGGACTGGTAGATAGTGTCCATAAGAAGAAGTGCTATCGCCACTACTATGGGCAGCTTGAGTTAATGACTTCCTTACATAGCAGCCCGATTACAATAGTTTGGAATAATTTGAATTCGTTTTAGTGGCTATTTGCGGCTAAAAGGTTGTTGACAAATAGCACATTTTTGCTATATAAAAATGTTGTCAAGTTTTCTATTGGTGTCAGTTTGATAGGAAAGCAAATTAATTATTTTGACTAAAACATTCAATTTAAAATTAGAATTTCATGAATGCTTTGTTTTTGGCAAAAGAAGCAACGCATCCTGCTTGAACATTCCATAATATTCAGTAAAATGTTTTCATTCTGAATTGCAGAAGAAGTAGAATAAAGTTTGTAGTTTAATTTCTTGAATGGTAAATAGAACGTACTTACCGAAGTGTATTCAGCAGCAAGGAAAGCTTGTTCGGCTCCTATAAACATAATTATAGGCAAAATCAGAATTTGTAATGGTTGAGCGGCATGTTTCAAGGTTACTACAAGAAGTCTCCAACCGGATATTTCGTTTCCAGTAACTCTTCTTCCTCTTCGATATCTGGAAAGCTAACTATTTTACTAAGCATATATTGAAGCCCAAATTTTGAACAGACAATTTAAAAATTGAAAAGGAACCTGGAATACAATTAAAACGATTTAATCGATTCAATTCAGTCAAACGAAGTATAGCAACAGTAGACACAACTTGCAGCAATGCCGCTATGTCTTTAGCTCTCATTCAAAATTTGTATTTTTCATCATTCACCTGGGCAAATCTGGTCACGTTAAGCGCCACTTGCTCACCGGTGGTCATTCTTTAAATTACACGGGAGACCTCGTGCTCACGGGTGGCCATACCTGATGTGACTTGCTAGGACCAACATTTTTATACTCAGTATTTTGTTGACAGTGAGAGACCAAACTGCCAAGTCCAAATAAAATAAGTTTACATCCTGGGACTATACTTAAGATATCTCAATACTAAATACACGTAAAACGTTCCCACTGGTGGGCACACGGTCTTGAAATGAAATATGTGATGTGTCCACGGGTGGGCATGCTGTCCCAGCAAGGAAAATCAATAATTTCCACCGGTGGTAACTTGGTCTTCTCATGAGAAATTAAAATGACCACCGGTGGGAAAGTGGCGCTCAACGTGTTATGAGTACATTTTTAAAAATTCTGTTCAATAATCAACAAACCATTCAACCCAAACAGATTCTCACCTTGACATTTTATCTACACCGAAAGCAACTATGAGAACCGCTGCGACCATACAAAAGAAATAAATGGAGGCTATCATGTTGATTTTGTAGGTCGGTGGTGGTGCTAGATTTGGTATGACGTCAGTAGTGATAGCACCAGGGCAGAAATTTGCGCCACATTTATTCGTAACTTCTAACACTTCTGGTAATAGCTCCGCTGGTTTTGTGACGTTCATAAAAACTGAAACGGCTTGACTAGTTCCATTAGAAGGGGCATCTTCTCCGGAGGATAAAACTAAAATAAAGAAAAAATTATAGCTCCCTAATTATCACAAATATATAAAGTTTTTACCTGCGGAGCTAATTAAATTTCCCCAAACTTGGGAAAAAGAATAGAACATGAAAAATATTCCAAAAAACCTAGACACTACAGCTTCTGATCCGATCCCAGCAATTTTAGCATATTGTTCTGATATTATTGTCAAATATGTACATTTCGCACACCATAACGGTCCTCCTCCAAAACCCACCGCCAATCCTGCTGGTATTAACGTGTAAAATTTTGGATGGAATTGGGACAAAATGAATGGCATGTATACTATAAACGATAATGATATAGTCCATTTACATCCCAACCATCTGGAATTGAAACATTTTATCAGAAGATGCTAAGAAGAAACAACCCAACCGACTTAACTTACTTCATAACCAGTGCAGGTAGGAAAATATTCGACAACAGCAGTGATCCATATATACTAGCTAATGTGAATGTTCCTAGAGCTGCTTCTGAATTCACTGAACTTTGTAAATTTGATGCACCCCAAAATGCCGTGAAGTGTATCATGAAAGCAAAGCCTATTAGTAGAACGTTTTTCCATATCCTTTTCGTTTCTGATTCATCAAAAGGATCCTCGTCTTCGGTTGTTTTAACTTTCTGGAATTTGCTGTCCATATTTTGTTTCCTGGAAATAATAATTTCCAGTGAAAATGTGGAGTTGAAAGTTTGGACAAAAAAAATAAAGTTAAAGTAGAGCATCTTCTGTAAGTTCCTTGTGGCAGATAGGGACCAAAAATTATTTTAATACTAGTTAATCTTGACAACGGTAGCTGGAACGCTACCGAAACGTCGAAATAAAAAACATTATTGTGGTTTGATTCCCAAAAAATAAGAGAAAAAATATTAAAGTAGATAAAGCAGTGCAGTCGAAATTATTAAATTGCTTTTATTCGGTATAATTGAAAAAGTTTGCAATATATGCCTACATTTTTTATTGTTACGAAGCAAATAATTGATTTTCAAAAAGCTCAACATGGCCTAGAACGTAAAACGCATACATCAGATGTCAAATCCTCTGTATACGAGAAAACTTTAATTAGGAAAAGTAACTCCCACTTGAATTTTTTTCCACATGTTCTCAAAAGATTGAATTATTAAATTTGAAGTTAATTAATTAATTCTTGTCACATAGAGCTACATTTTATAAATAATGCAATGAGAATAGGAGATATTCAATCAATATCCTATCAACCCAACTTAATTACATTTAGTTTAACAGTTATCGAGAGACTTACTATACATGAGAAATGTCGAGTTTTATACAGTGTGGAAACCACATATGGCATAAAATTTTTTATGTCAATATTTTAGAAAATTATAAAAAATGCCGAGACACATCAACTTTTGAATTGAGCTGTGCGTTATGTAAATATAAATTTAAATGTACAGGGTGATTCACGCAAGTATGCCATAGTCGGTGTTGTTTTTTTTAATGAAACACCCTGTATATGTGCATATTTTTGAAATCCTCTTGATGAACCGATTCCAACAAACTAAATAATGTATGGTTAATTATGAATTATACAGGGTGAAATTTTAAAATTAATAATTTATTACACTTGAAATATTGGTACTTTTTTAAATTTGCTAAATATGGATTTATCAAAAATCTAAACTAACTAATTATTAGACGTATTTGTATATCTATTAAACAAAACCTGCTACGCCTATGAATTGTATTATAAATACCTAAAAATTGCCTAAAAACGCCAATAATTAGACAAAATCGGTAAATAATGTGGATTGTTTTCTATTCTGTCAGTTGTTGATATGTTGACAGTTTATACTGAAAAAATTAAATCTTTGTCAAACACTCTTTCCTTGTCGACATAACAATGAAATATTTAACTGAGACTCACCGAATTGAGATTTTAATGATGATCGGGTACGGGGATAACTGCAGACGTCAAGTTGAAGTGGCAAACTTGTTTAATCACAGGTATCCCGAATTGCCTAATATTTCACAAAGTACTGTGTCTAAAATTCATGCACAATTCAGAGAAGTTGGACATGTCAAACCATTGAGAAGAAAACCACACTTCGTTGAAGATGATGTGAAAGTGGATATTTTGTTAAGTGTCGGAGAGAATCCAGCTCCAAGTACACGTCAAATTGCCCGTGAAAATAATGTTAGTCATACAACTGTTCTAAGTTGTCTTCATAAAGAAAAACTTCATCCCTACAAATTAACTTTTGTGCAGGAGTTGACAGAAGACGATCCAGATCGTAGAATGCATTTATGCGAAAGATTGATGAATTAGCTGAACTGAAATGAGATAGCTCTTGGTGCCATTCTTTTTTCCGACGAATCAACATTCATATTGAATGGAAAGGTAAACCGACAGAACTGTAGATATTGGTCAGCAGGGAATCCTAATTGGATGCGTGAGACACATACTCAGTACCCTCAAAAGGTGAACGTTTGGGTTGGTATCATAGGCGACCATATTATTGGTCCTATATTTATAGATGGAAATTTGACACCTGAAAAATATTTAAATATGCTTGGGAATGAAGTTATTCCCACGTTGGCAAACTTATATCCCAACGCAATAGATCCTAGCTTACCGAATAAAAATGTTTGGTTCCAGCAAGACGGGGCAACACCCCATTATGCTTTAATGGTAAGAACGTATTTAGATGAAATCTTCCCCAATAAATGGATTGGACAAAGAGGTACTATTGAGTGGCCAGCTAGATCGCCAGACCTTACGCCGTTAGATTTTTTTCTGTGGGGTCATCTTAAGAACAGAGTATATGCAACACAACCAACTAGCATTGTAGACCTAAAAGACAGGATAACTACAGAAATACGGAATATTTCACCTCAAACTTTAAACAAAGTTAAGGAGTAGTTCTATAGGAGACCGTGCTATTGCCAACAACTAGGTGGAGAACATTTTGAGCATTCATTTTAATGTATTAAAATCGAATACATCAGGTATTTTATGTATGTGCTTAATAACTGTAAAAATAAAAATTTCACCCTGTATAATTCATAATTGACAATACATCATTTAGTTTGTTGGAATCCGTTCATTGAGGGGATTTCAAAAATATGCAAATATACAGGGTGTTTTATTAAAAAAAAAAACAACACCGACTATGGCATACTTGCGTGAATCACCCTGTACATTTAAATTCATGTTTACATAACGCACAACTCAATTCAAAAGTTGACGTGTCTCGGCATTTTTTATAATTTTCTAAAATAATGACATAAAGAATTTTATTCCATGAGTGGTTTCCACACTGTATAACAACACCACTGTTGGTAGCCTATGAATGTAAGTATCAGTTTAAAATATACAGGTTCATTCCGTATGACAAATCATTACAAAAAGAGCAAAATTTAAATTAAAATACAATTGGTACGACGTTTGGTGTCCTATTCTATTTATTAGTGAGATAAAAGATTAAATATGGCATAGTACAACGCTCTGATGATGTCTGTTTCAACGCAGGATGTCATTAAATTTCCATTTGAAATGATATAATATGTGGGTACAAATAGAATGACAATATTCTCATTTGTTTATACGTGTTGAACATCAATTAGTGTAATCATAAAAAGTACCTACATAGAATACAATGAGTGATATTTAAAATAGATTTGTTCATCGAGAGACTCTTCAATTTATTAAGTCATATATCATGTTCAATATAAATAATATGCAAATTGTATCCCAGGAATACTAAAATACAAATTGGATGATCATTTTTATTCAAATAGTATGAAAATGTGGCCTGCAGATTCGAAAATAAAGTTACCACAAGAATAGTAAATGATTGATTATTCTACATATACAGTGTGGTATTTATTGATTTTAGATAAGCATTTATCTCAAAGTATTCAAAAGTAAAAAAAAATAATATAAATACTCCATAGAAGTTCTGTCAGACATAAAAATAATTATAATAATAAATTTGTGGTTTGGACTTTGAGTTTCATTTACCCTTAATTATAATAATATTGAATAATGAAAGATATTACCCACTCTCCGTCATATGCGGCTCGTGGAGTTTGGCAATAGGTTTCGTAAAGTCAAAATTAAGAACAATAAATAACAAATTTCCTACATAGATAATTATAAGCAATTTGAAACCAATGTCGCTATATGTTAGCATAAACAACACTAACACTTGAACATCCCATTGTTCCAGTTGCACAAAAACAAAATTCTCTAATAGTATGCACTGTATTAAAAGTTTAACGCCACTGAAACAGATTGTGATGTGACTCTGATTGAATAAATGAATTTGGTTCTTTAACGAATCTACACAATGGGTTCGCCCGCGACATGAGCTTCCGCAATAAAAAATACAACCTACAGATTTATAGTAATACTCCAAGAATTAGTGAGAAACAGCTCGAATTTATTTGGAATGCATGGGGTTTCTGAAATAATATGTAAAATAGATATGTTTGTTATTTCTGCATAATTAATACTTAGAATTTTTTTTAAAGTTTCAAGAAAAACTAGAGCTGAACATCAGTCAAACAGTTAGAATATCCCACTACCTCAAACATTATGTTCACAAACAAATGGAGTTCCAGAGGCATTTTACAGCGGCACAAGGGTTAGCACACCTTGTAGTTCGAATCGACAATGTCCAAATACCAGACAAGCACTTTGCTTCCGCTCTTCATCTATCCCATTATTTTTATCAGTTGCATTTGTCATGGGGTAGACACTTATATGGCCAAGGTAAAACTATTGTTTCACTTACAACTGTTTTGGACATAGAGCAGTTGAAGAGCCTCAAGCTGTTGCATTATATGAACTTTTTCATTTGTTCCAGTTTCCTTCAAACAACATTTCAGTCTTTGAATATCCAGTTATGCTCAATAATCAATAATTATCTTTGTTTTTAAAGTTACCCTAATTATCCATCATGCTACTCTGCTGCAAATAGTCACTGTCTGGTTAATGTATGAAGCTCACCATAGTTTTTATCTTGTTTCAAAAAGATTTTGGGTGTTTTATTATTATAACCTGCCGAATCATTTAATTTTGGTTCACACAGTATGTAAATATTATTTTTATTGAGAGATACGCTGTATGTCTAGATAAATTATAGATAGGTGATAGATAAATTATTATATGGATATTAACTATATCTGACATACAAGGGAATATTTAGACCTATTCGATTGTTATTTTTGGTTAATTTATAAGTCTGTTCATGCTAGAAGAGAAAGTAATAGGACTTTTATAAAATAGATATTCTTTTTATTAGGAAAAATTCCATCAGCCAAAGTTAAATTTCAACATTTCGCAATAATATTAAAAAAAATTTGAGAATTTTTGACCTAACTTTTTAGTATTGCTACAAGGTCGAAGCAATGGAAGAAAGTGCTTATTTTGACTTCCAAAATAATATAAGTACTGAAATTTAAATAAAATCTTTCGGAGGCCAAAATCTCTAAGAAGTTTGAGATGCTCTGTAATTAACTGGTTTTAATTAGTTCCCTATTTAATGAAAATTTTTTGAAAATCCTAAGATAATTATTTCATTTTCATTGAACAGTGGAATTAATAAGGAACAGTTAGCTTCATTTATAGGAGTAGTATGAGTAAATTTCACGTAAGGATACAAACAGTAAACTCAATTAGATAATAATATTGTTAAAATATTTTCTTGGAGGAAAAAATGATCTAAATCATTGAATTCATATTTGTTTACACAATGTATCATTACAGATTGATTATAAATTCTGTACGTATTTCCCACACAGTTTTGTAATCAAGATTTTCTATTCTGTGGAAATTTCATACCTTGGATTTTATCTTCAATCTACAGAATAAAAAATGTTTGTCAATATAAGTGGAGTTTAATTTATTTTATTGAACGACCACCTTAATGTGTTTATAGATTTTTCTATTATATAACTTTTCATTGTTGGTCCAATATTGATGATTTTTCCATAAAATTGAGGAAATTCATCACTGATTTATGTACATTAATCAGATTTTCGAAACGTCTACATACATACATTATACGAGAGAAAATAAAATACGTTTAAAACACCCTGTGGTGAAATACAACAATTGGATTAATTCATTCATTCATATTATTATGTTTGGGTTGTGCTTATCGGCCCAGGCACTTGAACTGAATCTTTGTACCATTATTCATATTATCCACTTCCATTACAGAAGCTTCGTGTCTCTTCTCTAGGCCACCAGTAACTGGAGGGATTTTCAGTAGTTGTAATGGTTGTACCTATTATTCCCTCTCCAAAGTGCTTCCGTCTAGGTCCTTGTTTGTAAGTTCTCATAGATGCAGAGTATGTTTCATCGTAGAGTTCACATTTTTTGCACATAGGCTCACTAACCTTGCCCATTTTATGCAGATGCTTCCTCAGGGTGCAGTGGCCAGTCACCAGGTCGGTAACTATATTGAAATCACTATTATCCAATTTCGTCAGCCTGGACAAGATTTCTTTATCTACGTTATTCAGTAAACTGTTTGTATGGAGCTGTCCTTGTGTCAGCCTCCATTTTAGTTGTGTGCCTCAATTAACCAGCTTCCGATTTGTGATTCCACTCAACGGTTCCGAACTTATGAAGCCTCCTTTAGAACCTAGAACCGTCTTCAGCTAACTGGTCTGTCATTTTATTACCTGAAAACCCCTCATGTTCCAGCACCCATTTCAGAGACACTTTGCTGCCTCTTGCCAGCATGTTAAGGAATTTTGGATATGTAAGGGTTACGCGTTTTTCACGTGAAAGCCATTGAGGAATACAAAATTGAATGAAAATTGCTTCAAATGCCAGTGGCGTGAGAAATGTACACCACTGGATCAACAATTCTAAACTGTTTTTCCATAAAAATATGCCCTTTTTCATTTGAAAAAAACCTGTCAAATGTCAAATCAATTTATTCATCCATTTTAAAATTATCAAATTAAGGCCCAGTTTCCGATCTAACTATTTATACTCAGGAGAAAATAACCTAGAATAGTTTGTAGACAATGGTTTAACCATGGAGCTAGTATTGAGAGGAGTCGCTACGCCTGTCATAAAAGTGGTATCGGTTTCGCCATTTTACCACCACTTCTCTGTCAACTTGACATTAGTATTGTTTTGTGGATGTGAATTGGGTATTTTTGGATTTTCTTTTTGTTAGTGTCGTTTTTTTCTATTTTAATAATTGAACAATAATGGTTTCTTCTGCTTCACGAAGTTGTACAAGTAGAGACAGTGTAAATACGAGAAAATCATCAGGAACAACATATCATAGGTTAGTAAACAATCGAAACAGTACTGTACTGGAATATATTTCTTTGTGCTTCAATAAGCTTTATTTAACTTCATATTATATTTAATGTTTGTAGATTTCTTAGAACTCCATCAATAAGAGATATGTGGTTGAAATTTGTGAAAAGAGGTTCTTGGCAGCCAACAAAATACAGTGTTTCTATATTATCAATTTCATCTTGTCAAAAGGACGATAATGTGCACTTAACGAAGAAAACCACCTCTAATCAAACATTCAAAAAGCCGCTACGCTATACCTAGGTGAAAAAGAATTTCACTAGTGAATATATCTTTATTGATTGAAAATTTATATAGTTCGGCCCTGCCGTCGACACCATATTGATAATATCACAATGTCACTCAGGTGATACCACTTTCCTATTATAAGATAGTCGACTGTGTCATCTCCTCTTAATAGTAGCTCCATGGGTTTAACCCACCCTTCGGTTTCCCATATAACTCTTGTGATCCGTTCAGTTTATCCTCTCCGGTTAGGACGTTGGCAGCCCTGTTAGTACAAATTGTCCTAAATGTTTGCTGACGGCAAACGAAATTGTTTGTTTTGGAGGTAATGTTCGCAGTTTGTCCATGTTGTCACTGATCAGTAATCGGATGATTTATCAAAAATATTTGTTAATTTTGGAGCTAGTAAATAAGCACAAAAGTGTAGTGGAATGTAAGAGAACGGACTTTGTGTCTACCCGAGAAAAAGAAACTGCTTAGCAACAAATTAAGCAGGAATTTAATATCACGTGGGATATATTATTAATACTTGAAAATAAAAAAAGTAAATATGAAAACCAAAAAAAAATGTTAAGTTTCTTGTTCCCTTTGGCTGGGATAAATTTATACCATAGGATAACTGGCCACCAACTCGCATGGGTTAAAAACTCTAATTTTATCTGTAGCATAGATTTAAACCGAGTTTTAAACGAGATGGGAGATGGGCCTAAAACATTTGAATTGTCAAAACTTCAACACACCGCGTCCATAGATCGAACGTACTTAGTACGTTTGTACGTGGACGTACAGGGTACGTCCTACAATGGACGTTTCTAGTACTTCTTGAAAAGGTCCAGGACGTGCAGACCTAAATTAGACCTGAAATTGTTGTATTCAAGACGTCTCGTGCTATATGGGTTATGAATTATTAGATTCTCGCGATAGATCATAGCGAACTGTCGTTTCAAATGGTTTCCAGAATGCCGTGCCTTTTAATAAATTATATTTATAAACTCACTGGTCGTTTTGTTAAAAATTTTAAATAAAAAACCTAGTTGAATCAAAATACTGCTTAACAGAACTACAATCTTAAAGTAAGCAGGCATTGCAATTGGACATGGCTTACTGATATTATATTATACTATTCCCTAACTATATTAATCGTTTTTATTTTTATTTAGAAAGGAACTAATAACCACGCCTAAGCAATCATACATTATTCAAACCACTATATTATTAAGTATACTATTATTAGAATTTTTTGTATATTTAATCAAAACAGTATATTTTAGTACTAATTTAGAATCAAAAATTTTTCATATTCAACATTTTTAAAACGATAATAATTATATATGAATAGATAATCCTTACCTTATAATGTCTCGAAAAGTGTAACAAAAAGTTAGTAACAATGAGAATAAAAACCGTTCGACAGGCAAGCAGTGAATATAATGCAAAAGATATGAATAACCTTCTGCAGAGCACGAAGATAGTATACAAGCGATTTAATTTATTCTAATATAAATATACCAATTAATTAGTAATACAATTTACTATTCACAAAATATCGGTGCCAGAAGGAATTATTCTCATAAAAATTTATTCAAAATAATCGTTTTGCATATTTATCACATGAATAACCAAAATTTGTATGACATGTGGACACCGTTGTGGGAGTAAACAAATAAAAATAGCCGAACCTTTTTCAAGAGTTTCTCAATTGTACAGAAAAATCTGAGGAGTGTCATTGTTTTCGGTATCTGACAATGACCATTGATTTATCATGTTATATCCTAATAGCTGGTGACCGTGGAGATGAAGTTTCATAACAAATTTCTCAACTTCCCCCACTTCTCATTTGAGTGGATGGACTGAAATTTTTTTGAATCATAAGATTTTTTTGTTACGCTTCTAAATTAGGTATATTTTACAGAATTTGGCTCTTAAATTTATATCATTTTATATGGACCAACAAGTCTGTAGATAATTTCTAGGTTTTTCTTGAGGTCATTTTTATCATGAAATGCTGTACTACAGTCCGGTCCTTGGATCTTCTTATTTGCCAACCCGGTACTTCTGGCTCACCTAAATTTTAAGAAGTGGCAAGAAGTACCATCAGAAAGTGCTTCCTGCAAGGATTTTGCTTATACCTCTGACAAAGGAGCGTCAATCGCCTTTGAATTTATATTTTTCTGAAATTTTTTTATCACCTCTCTCTGACTATTTTAGTTCAATACTCTAGCGGTCCAGCTCACTCACCCTCTGAAGCATTCCATATTATCGATATTTGAGCTATTTCTTTTCGACTTGGTGTAAATTATTTTGAAAAATACTCGGTCAGAAATTTTAACAAATTTATTTAAAATACTATACCTAAGTACTATAAAATATAGGTGTACACGGCATAAATGAGTTTCTAATTAAGTACGAATGCATCGACTAGAAGGAATGGTTAATTCTCCCAATAATCAACTCGAAAATACTTTTATTAGGACGTCAATCCTTTTGCATATAATAATTCGATGCACACGAACTTCCGTCAGGTTTCTTAATGACCAATATAATACACATGAGTTCCCGTCCGACACTTGCAGGTATCTTAATCCCGCACTTGAATTGCCGTCCAGTTTATTTAATCTGTTCTGTTATCGGGACTGCCCTAATAGTTTACCCGGGCGGGGTTGGGTTAGGTTAGGTGTCTTATTATTCCTGAAATACCTTCACCATTTAATTTAGTTTATATTTCCTTATCTCCTCAATATTGTGTTTATCTTGTTGCGCGCAATTTGGCTCCTAATTTTGGTGTTCTTACTCGTATTCAGGTAGAAAATGACCACTGCGTGCATCTCATCCCTTCCCAAATGAACACCTTTTGAACAGGTCAGTTTTCACCCTGACGGGAACTCGAGTGACAGCTAAACGTACCCTAAATATGACACAGGTAGAGTGGTTATCCTGACGGGAATTCGTGTGCGTCCTAATAATTTTACAGGAGATATTTTCGTCTCGCGACTTGGATGTATACTTGAAAGATAATGTGTAAAAATGTCGGTAGGAGGCAACATATTTCCAATGAAAAGGCGAGTTGGAGGTTTGTGAACGTTGTAGGGGTATTTTTGACTGACGATTTTAATTTGTTCTCAGAATGGCCTCTGTGCCTGAAATTTTTGGGAATAACAGGGCGTCTACTCTCCTTTGTGAGCAAGCTACACACGTCATCAGTGAACTCCAAAATATACCTCGCTCTTGAACTAGGAGGAGCATTTTATGAAAAAGCAATTACACCTATAAAAGTTACTAGATTGGCTCGTGTCTAGACTTTTTCAACTCATTGACAATTGAAAGAGTAATACTAGTCTTTTTGCAGCAACTTTATTGCATGCAATATAAACTGCATGCAAATTTAAAATCCAGTCTTCTTACATTTGAGCCTCTTTTTTTGCAACATTACAAGATTTTTTTTGACATTTGACATTATTATTAGCACATAAGAAACTTTTTTCGCCATTTCCAATGTAGTTATTTCCAACACTACACAAATCTCCGAGATATAATTTTAGAAATTAGGTAGTTTACAACCAAAATAAAATGTTAATATAAAAAATGTATGGTTATGATTCTCCATCTATTTTTTATAACCACACAATAATTATGTTGTCAAAATTTAAAATCACTGAAAATACGTAAAGCTGTGCGTGAATAACCTTGAGAGTTGGAAACATTTCTATATTTTTCAAGCCT
>CAJUYH010007968.1:0-16397 GCA_910591685.1 Galerucella tenella | reverse complement strand
AAGAAAATACCTTACTCAATCTCCAGTGATCAACAAAAATGCCATAGCCATTAACAATTGAATCTCATCACAATGAGGTATGCAACACTATTTACAACGAATGATATATTTAAGTTACAACAAAATACGGTACGCAACACTATTTACGAGTACTTGAAAAATATAAAATTATCAGAGATATAATTATAATGGAAATGTAGAAGGAAAAAAAGCACGTTACAATGTGAAGAAACGGAGAATGTGGGATTAAAATTGTATAATATCAAGATATTTTCACTGAGCTCAGCGGAAAGGGAAAGAAAAAAAAACGGAATAAGCAAGCAATGGTATGATGAAAAATGTTGAGAAATTGTGAGAGCTGGAGGAAATGCTAAAGTAAAACAGATGAGTACAAACAACTCAAAAGATATAGAGGAATATGAGAGAATAAGTAAAAACTGCACTAAATTGATAAAAAAAGCTGCAAGAGAATGGATGGTTGACAGAATGAGAAAAATAGAAGATAAAACTGACAAAAATATCAAAGCCTATTATTAAACATTAATAAGCAAAATAAGACATATAAAGGTGAAATTTAAAGTATAAGAAATGAAAACGGCGAGGTGATACAAGAAGAAGCTCAGTATAAGCAAATCTGGAAAGAATACTTCGAGAAACTGCTAACTGAGGTAGTCTTATATAATACAACAGAAGAACAAAGCGGAAAGGCGGAAAAAGAAGATGTTACACAGAAACCAACGGAAAATAGCGACGGGCAAAGACGAAATAAACTGATTAAAAATGGAGAAGAGGAACTGTACGAAAGATTATACCGGCTAATGGAAAATGGAAAATAGGAGAAGAGAGAGTGCCCGAAGAATGGGGAGTCGGGCGAATAGTCATAATACACAAAAAGGCAGGAGTGCAAAAGCTATAGGGGTATAACTCTATTGAAAGTAGCATACAAAGTAATGTCAGCAATAATTCAAAGTCGCTTAGCTGGAAAAGTCATAATAGGTCAATAACAATACGGTTTTACACTGAGAAAGTCTACAATTGACGCTATTTACAATATCAAGCAGATAATGGAAAAGGCCAATGAATGCAAAATGAAAATAGAAATGCTATGTATAGATTTCCAACAAGCTTTTGATTCGGTGAGACGAAGTGAACTGATGAGAGGACTGGAAGAACAGCGAATAGGACGTAAGTTAAGATCAATTGCAATTACTATGGAGGAGTTTAAAGTGAATATTTTTACAAGTGAAGGGGAGACGGAGTGCTTTGTATCTAATAGAAGCGTAAGACAGACAGGGGCCAGATAGTCGCATATGCAGATTACATAGTGATAGTAACGAAAAGAAGGAATATTTTGCAACAAATGCTTCTAGAATTAACAAGGTGAAAAAATTAGATTAAGATTAAATAGGAACAAAACGAAGATAATAAGATAATAACTCGGGCATGTATGGGGAGAAGGTGAGCGCGCAATCGCTTGCTCATTGCTACAGTGGGAGCCTGGTGGTAGGAGAAGGTAAGGAAGAGCCAAATCTAAGTAGCTGAAGTAGAGGAAGTGGAGGAGGACTTAAGAAGGATAGAAATCGTTAGATGGAAGGAAGAAACTAGGTATATGATTCTATGTGAAAAAATAAGCGAGAAAATGATGAAATGAAGGGGACTGATCTACCCCAGGAAGCGGATCTAGAAAGCATTTATGCGGCACATTTCCACAAACGGTGTCTAGCCACTTCATATACAGTGATGGGCAAATGTGTGGAGCCAAGTAAATATCTCTGGAATTATTAGAGATATCAAAATGAAATTTGAAAGGTTGATACTACAGTAGATTGTCTATTTGTTTTCATATTTTTCAACAATTTTGAACCTTTGGTTTTACCGGAAGTAATGTCGATTTTAAAATTTGCAATGAAACATCCTGTATAATATTTTAGTTTCTGATGAAACATTTTATTACGAATACAAAAATATTGGTTCGATATTTTTTATTTCAATACCTACCGAGATATTCACAAAAAAGTAACTAAGGAAAGGAAAAATCTAATATCCATTGAAGAAATAATCATAATTATTAACTGAAACTAGGTGATTTTCAAAACATTGAAACTTAACTGAACTAAAATTAATGTATCAGATGTTCAAACTGAGCACCGTTTACCTATTGACAATAGGCAAGTCGGTTTGTAAATTGTCTAGTAACATTAGTTACTTTTTTGTTAATATCTCGGTAGGTATTGAAATAAAAAATATCGAACCAATATTTTTGTATTCGTAATAAAATATTTCGTCAGAAACTAGAATGATATATGGCTACTGAACAAGGAGGTATAGGGAAATGAGGAATACAAGATCTCCCTTCGTATTAGTTAAACATACCTCTGGATTTTAGACTTATGATATCATACAATGTGCCAGAGTTGAGAAACACGGGACCGATACTCATATTAACTGATATCCAGTCCCCGCGGCTTCTCGAAGCAAATGTCAGGAAGAGCTAAATCAATTTGCAGACCACATTGAAGTGATAATAGTGACGGGACATAGTAATAATTCTGAAAATGAACAGACTGATGAGCTCGGGAGAAGAGGTTCAGCAACGATATATCTACAAAGAAGACTACAAAAAAAGTGGTCCAAGGACAACTAAAAAAATGGGTACAAAGCTAACATAGACTACAGTGGAGGAGTAGGTACTTTCTGTCATCGGGATCGAGACCGTAACCTGTACCATATTCGATTGTGAGGCACTGGACTCAAGCAGATAAACTTTTTGGGCGTCCCATATCTTCGGGTGGACCTGTATCGCCCACTCGACGGTACGGGGATAGCTGGTTTGGTGGAATAGATGTGGGAGTGGAGTACAAGAAAACAACAGGCTGCAGTGCTCATGTCTCCAATTTCGATATCTTCCCCATTTGTTTTGTAATTTGGATTTGGTGGAATATTTTATTGAGTATCATTTAAGTTTGACAACACATGATTCCGTTTGAGAATTAACCTCTGGTCTCGGAAAACGTTACAATAATTATTGCTAATTCCAAATCTACATAATAATAACACATATGAAATCGCCAAAACATGATAACCGTACCTTCCTCAGTTTGTTTGTCATTCCATCACGTATCTGTAAAAGCGCGATAAGTATGTAAATACCGTCAAAGATTACAAAATACCGTAGTCCTAGGACGATAGTATAAACTCACCCAGCAAACCATTTCGATCGGCCCAGAATATGCTGGCCAGATCAGACCAGAACGGCAAAGCACCTATAGCCTATGGCGGGCCAGTGAAAATAGGAGACACCGGCCATCATCAGGGAAAATACTTGTCAACAGTGTCTTTTGAACGACGGGCCTCCGAAGGAAAAACTGTGGAAATCATTGATGGCCCAGTGTAAATATTGCAATGGAAGTTACCTACTCAATGGGCTGGCCTACTGAAAATTATACACATTAAATGATTGCCTTTTAATTGAAAAGTAGTGAATGAAGTTAAATATATTTTGAGTGAAATAAAAAAGTTCAAATTTACCTTGAGCAATTAAACAAAATTGAACTTGAATTCATAGAAAAATATCACAAAAAAAACTCGAGAAAAATCCAAAGTTTATACATACTTTACTGAAATACACGTAACATGTGTAGGATATATAAGAATTCTTTTGTTTGAAAGTAAAAAATATCACAAATAAAATAAAGGAAACAGCATAAAATAATTGTGTGGTATGAAAGAACAAATAATATCATTGAAATGTGTCAGTGTGTATCATCTTCCCCTTCCTCTGCTGACTTTGTCCTCCTTCTGTTCCTTCCTCCTTGACGGTCAGAAGCAGCTCTTAGCCGGATTTTTTCGAAGACAAACAGAAAAAGAATTAACTGTGGTCAAGTGCAAATGTAACTGGCACATGAAGGGTTCATGCAATTGACATTGATTTCTCAGAAAAAACAGAAACTGGATTCAGTGAAGTTCTAGTATTTCTATTTTTCCATAATTTTCAAGAACAATTTCTTTTCATTACTATGTCAGTTAATGAGTGATTACATTAAGAAATCATTAATTCACCTTTCCAAAAATTATATTGAGCATTTTAGTAAATTGTTTTGAACGAGTAAAGTTACTTACTTGTATTGTATTTCACCACTATTGGGCAACTGGTACAGGACTCTAGTTTGAATTGAGGTTTTTTTATTACTGCTCTCCTTCACTCTCCATTATTCTTTTAAACTTGGGCAATAACATATATTTCACCTAGTAGAAACCCTCACCTTCCGTAGGTACCACAAATAGTGGTATTGCGTGTCCATCTGGAAACTCAACAATCAAATAGTCTCTGAAAAAAATCAAATATTATATTTTCAACAGTTGCAAAGTATACAAATGAATGACAAAACAATCCAAAAGTTCACTTTATGTGATAGTTCTGAAAAGAAAACAACTGAACCAATGAAAACTATAAACAAAAATTCAAATGGAATAATAATTAGCAAATATGATGAATAAATTCAACTTACTCAAAATTAAATATAAAAATCAAAGTAAAAATTCAATATTCACTATGAAAGTTCCCAACTATTATAGTTCCATTATAACTGCAATTTAACCTCAAAAAACTAATGAAGGTTGTTTCTTATAATTGACGCTACAACTGATTATAGATATAAAAAAAATATTAACTCACCTCAATTCATCAGGAAAAGCCGTCATCATTTTTCTTCACTGCCCAAACCGTATCATGGTGTTCATGGTAAATATATAAGCAAAAAAATTAGAATAAACCAAAATAAACTTAAACAATGAACAACGAATGAGACAAAACTGTCAAATGTCAAACCTGTCGACAGAATCCGTTTCACGCTACGTTCATGATGGTTCACATGACCGCTTTCGATTATCTCATACTCGTTTTCAATTGGCTGTTGAATGAGAGATTTTCCTTCAGATGATAATACGCCATGGCCACCAAGAACACAAGGCCGGAATCCTAGATGTGGCAACGTGGCGCACCTGTCAAATAGTGGGCCGATGAGAACGACTTGTAGGCCTACTACAATGGTGAGAAATATGAAATAAACCAAGCTATAGAACATTTTTAACGAATAAAAATCGAAATATTTTTAGGTAGACTAAATAAAATAAAAATGCAAAAGGTAATTTATTGATAAGAATATAAAATAATATGAAGAAAATCAGCCTCTACCTTCCCCTACAGCTGACCAGACACCACCTCAAAATAATTATTTCTTCGCCTTTTATTTCTTAATAGACCTTTATTAATACAAACTGAACTACATACAATAATATGGGTGCAACAGAATTCTTGAGAAGTTATTTAAATAGTGGGTATTTAAAATCATTAAACTAGATAGAATGTACAGAACTATTGTAATTAAGAATTTTTCTTTTTTTACATTTTGTTTCATGATTATTATTTATACCTATGTTTCTTATTAGCTTGTAATTTATCTTAAATTGTTTTTGAATGGTTATTTATAAAAATATTTGCTAAAATAGATAACGTCATTTCTAAAAGAAAACTGGTTCAGATAGAATAGTTAATCTGCCTCTAACTTTGACCTTCCTCATGGTCTTGTGTTTGATCACTAACCACAACATTTATACACAGCTTGTTCGATTGAAACCCATCTTTGGTCAGGTTAGCCTTGGAAACAATTGTAATCATTCAACTGACGTTTTCCAACATTAGTAGTGTATGCAAACGTCACACTGATCTGTTTATTTCGTTTATATTTGACAGCGATTTTAAGTATTGTGACTTTGAAATGGCGTTTGTTGTTAACAATCCGTCCAAATGTGATAATGCTCGGCCTCATGTTGCCAACGTAGTGAAAGAAAATCTGCAACGAAAGAAATGAAGGATATTAGAGCATCCACCCTATAGTCCCGATTTATCGCCTTGCGATTTTCACATCTTTGGGCCACTAAAAAAGGCGTTAAAAGGTAACCGTTTTCAGTTGGACGCAGAAGTACAAAACGCTGTGAAAGAATTCTTCCAGCAGCAGCCACAATAATTCTATAAGCAGGGTATACATCGGTTGGTGAAGCAGTGGGATATGTGCCTCAATTGTAGTGGTAGTTATTTGTAACTGTACTTGTCAATAAATTTTTCCTGGACCAAAGATGGGTTTAATTGAACAAGCCTCGTACAATTTAGACATTCTAATTTTCTAGAACTTTTGAGACTTACATAACCAGCTCTAAACTGAACTACTGAATTTGATACTTGCCGAGATATTATTAGTGAACTAATATTATAAAGAATATCTACAAATTCATGTGTGGTTACTTGTTCATCTTCTTTACGAACATTCAACAGCACAAGATTATTAATATTGAATTGAATTTGTCCATATTGTGCATTTTTATGCAATAAATTTTGCTGTATTCTTACCTCGATGTCCTTGATTATTATTGATTCAAATATTTTTATACTACATCTTACATCTGGTTCATCATTGTAAAATCCGATCAGACATAAATAAATACAGTTTGTTTGTTGATGACACTGCCACTTTTCGAAATGAACACTCAATTTAGATTTAAACTGTTCACACAAATTTAAAACATTAACTATCACATCACTGTTCAACAATTCCTCTTGTTGTTCCTGTTGTCTATCTAGTGCCCTTCTTCGTATTCCAGGATTACTTCTTGCTGCTGGATTCTTCTTCACTGAAAGATATTTTGGGAGACTGGGAAATATTTGTGGTATTAGATTTTCCTTTAATACAGGTCTTTTCCTTGTAAATATCTATCGCCATCCTTATCCTTGTACACTTCAGTGAATGAAATTTGATCTTTGGTTCCCACTTCCCAGTTTGCACGTGGGATACTTCTGAATCATTCGTTCTTCACCTCATTACTTTGTGGAAACTTGAATACTGTAATATATCCTTCACTGTTGGGAGCATAACTGGAAGTACAACTTGGTACCAAACATTTCACAGGCATCTACAACAAAATAAAATATTTAATAGTACATATTAACAAAGTCTATATATTCCAAAAAGTCCGGTCACTCCTTTGTTCGTCGGAAAACGCCGGCATTTTTTGCGGGGAGTCGTAAATCATGTGCGACACCTGTTTTTGCTAGTCATTTGGTAGTACACGAGGTGACGGACGGTGAATTCATTTGTGAAGGAATTTATCGGGTGCAATTAGAAAATATATTGACTTTATTATTGTTTTGAAAAATATTGGCAATTTATAGAAATTATATGCCATTATTGCTAAGTAACTTTTTAGAAATTTTGTCTTAACCGAGGAATGGAATGAAAAAAATCATAAACATAGACTTCAATAACGTATATCCGAGCGTATTTCTTAATAACTAATACAGAATGAATTGTGTTCATATAATCATTATAAAAGAAATAACACAGTTTAACATCTACTTGGGACAAAACGAATACAAATGAACAATTATTTAGGTCAAGTCCATTTGGAGTGTACTCTGTAGCGTTGTATTGAATAAATAAATAAAAATAATGAAATATTAACAAACAAATGAGTATTCTGGAATCCGTTCCTGAACAATAGTAGAACAGGCAACGATAAAAGTGCTCCATAAATAAAACCAAATTTACCGATATAAACTAAAAAATAATTTACTTGAAAATACAGTGAAATATAGTTCATGGTGATAAAACAACTGCCATATTTGCTCACAGCAAAAAACAAACTGGTCACAGTTCTTATCGGCTAACAATATCTGAAGAAAAATCGGTAATGGTGACATTCACAAGAAAACGATATAGTCACCCAAACACTATAAATTTAGCGAACTACGTATTCTCTAATAAAACATCTACAAAGTTTTTAGGTGTAATCTTGGACTCAAAGTTAAATTGGAAAGAACACATAAACTATTTAATAAAAAGATCCGAAAATGGGATAAATATAATGAGAGCTTTTCAGCATCATGAATGGGGCGCAGATCCAAATATTATGCTTATCTTCTATAAATCATACGTTCGATCCATTCTCGATTATGCCTCAATTTTATATCATTCAGCAGCAGAAACTCACCTAAAAAATAGGAGTAGTTAAAAACAAATGCTTGCGAATTAGTATAGGTTACTCACCCAGTACTCCGGTAGACGTTATGGAAGTTGAAACGTGTGAACCACCGTTATCCTTACGAAGAACATATTTGAGTGAAAAGTTCTTGACAGCTCAAATCAGTAAAAAATCTAATCTAAGGATAAAAATATCAAACTTGGCAGAACTTTGTCTAACTAACAGATATTGGGCAAAGAAAAAAACCCTTCATTAGTTGATTCCTTTATCACAATCTCAGAAACTATAAAAGATATTTTCGAATCAGATGGTTTACCAATATGGTCATATCCTTATCAAAATTACTTCATGACGATTAAAACGCATATCAATTTGGAATATAATAACGAAAATAAAATAATTGTAAAAGGAGTACACATTAAAGAATGTAACACGAGGTGGAGCTTATATGAGAAAATATATACCGATGGATCAAAATCTGAAAATAATGTGGGTTACGCAATATATTATCCTAGAAAGAATATCTGATTACTATATAAATCACCCAATATTCTATCAATATATAACGCAGAGCTAATGGCAATCAAAGGAGCAATTAACACGTGCTTACACCAAAAAGAGGAAACATTTGTTATTTTTAGTGATTCCAGAAGCTCGGTGGAAAAACTTGGAACATTACAACATATAGAACCTAATTTAAACTACATTATTTCAGACATATTGAATTTATATAAAGAAGCTATTCACAAAGGCAAAGAAATTCATATATCTTGGGTGAAAGCCCATTCGGGCATTCCAGACAATGAGATAGTTGATGAACTGGCAAGAAAAGCGGCAAATTGTGGGAATAATATAAATATTAAAATTCCATTTACAGACTACAATAATATCTTCAAAAAGCAAAAAGACAAAGCATGGCAAGAAAAATATATACAAGGAGAAAGCGGAAAATTCTATAAACGGATTCAGTCTAGGGTACGACAAAAACCATGGTTTCATCAAGAACATAACAGATCCTTCATAAGGTCGATTTGTCGAATGCGGAGCAATCATGCAATGTATCCTGAATATAAGAACAAAATTGGTCCAATAAATAATAATAAATGTATTTGTGATGAAATTGCCGATTTACAACACACTTTACTAGGGTGTATTCTGAAAAAGCTAGAAATGGACAAATTATACCAAACTTTATTATGTCATAATATTAAGTTGCCCATAAATTTACAAAATCTACTGACATTGGAGGACAATAGTATCTATAATATATTATATCATTATATCAAAACTAATAACATAAATATGTAAGTAGCAGTGCTACCCCAAAACAGACTATTGTAAGCCTGGAACGAAAAAATTATACATTAGTTAAAAAAAATAAATAAATGAATAAAAAATAAAAATAAAAATATATATATATAAATATAAATGAGAAAAAGAAAGAAATATAAGACCATTTAAAAATAAAAAGAAAAAACAAATACTATATCAGGCAAATACTAACGATATCTATCTAACAAAAAATTTTATATGTAAAATTGACAAAACAACCTAAAATATAACTGGCCTGTTGGCTCTGCCAGTGCCAAAAACTTAGAGAAAAAAAAAAGAAAAAAAAAACAGTTCTTATCGGTTGTATATTGATACGGCCAGTGCTGCACTCTGCCCACTGGTGTGAATTTCAACTAAAATGAGATATAACCAGAACCAAAAAAAAATAACCTAAGAAATACAATATGTCAGGTGGAACTTCTGACTACAGGGGTTCTTCAATGATATCTAGCCAGCAAAATCAATCATATTCTACAGCCACCCAACAACAAATCGTTACAAAATTTCCAACAAAAGATCAAGCAACAGTCTTTCCCTCAATCGATAATGTTAAACTTCAAGAATATGTAGTAGCAGTAGGAACTTTAGTACAACCCAAACATGTTATTTTTTCATCCAGAATCTCCAATGGAAGAATTTGCATTTATCTGTCAAGTAAAGAGATTGTTGACGAATTCCTAACAAATCATGCTGATATTAAAATAGGAGAAAGCGTCATCAAAGGGCGCAGACTAATAACCCCAGCCAATCGATTACTACTCTCAAACGTCTGTCCTAGCATTCCTCATCAAATAATTGAGAAATATTCAATAGATCTAGGCTTTAAACTTTTATCCCCAATTTCTTTTCTCCGAGCTGGAATACAGGATCCACAGTACAATCATGTTCTGAGCTTCCGAAGGCAGGTATATTTTGCACCTACTCTTAATTTCACCATACCAGAGTCCATACTAATCGACTATGATAAAACAACCTACAGTATATTTTTATCTGACGGTCTTACTTGTCACCTCTGTCATCAACCAGGTCACATAGCGTCGACCTGTCCTGATAATACATCATCAACTAATAATTTCAGCCCAACCGCTTTTCCTTCTCTACCGAATGCAAACCATAAACTCTCAGAGTCTATTAAAAATCAAACGTCCACCGTACATTCTGACAACAAAGTTGAAGATTCAACAATTGAAATTGAAAAAGAAGACATAAACAACACTCCGCACACATTCCGAAATATCGTCCCAATGTACAACCCCTACAGAAGATACACAAAAGGAAGACAACTTCATTAAACTGAAAGTACATATAAAAAAAAATCAAAACTGACATTTTATGCTCAGAAACACCACTCGCTATGGAAAAATCAATCGAACCAGTCAAAAAGATGATCCAAGACTCTCCTACATCATACGTGTATTGAACTACCTACAACTTACCAGCTTTCTAGAAAGTGCTCATGGTTCCACAAATGTGCTAGAGATTGCTAAAGAACACACTCAAGATATACATGGATTATTAACTATGTTAACGAACATTTACCCAAAGTTGACAGGAAGAAAATAAAATCAAGAATCACTAGAATAAAGAGAAAGATCCTTAAGCAATTATCTCAAGAAATGGATACCGAATACGAAATATCTCAGTCAGAGGACACAGATACCTCCCAAGAAATCTATACTGAGAACTAACAAAAAAAATCAAATGGAGATTATTCAGTGGAACATCCAAGGTCTATTCACACATATCGAAATGCTACAATTACTGCTTAAACAAACAAATCCACAAATATTATGCGTACAGGAAACTAATTTCAAGAAAAACAAAAAATACTCACTCAAAAACTTTAAATCCTATCACAAAATAAGAAATTCTGCAAATAAAGCTAGTGGTGGAGTAACAATGTACGTACATTCGAAGCTAGACACAAATGAAATACCTCTACAAACTAATTTAGAAGCAGTAGCCATTAAAATATCAACCCCAGTACAATTTACCGTATGTAACATTTATATCCCTTCAAACGTTGAAATTTCATCGAGACAGCTTGAAACGCTAATTGAACAGCTTCCCAAACCTCGTATTATCTTGGGTGATTTCAATTCTCACAGTACCACTTTCGGCTGCAACTCAACAGATAAGAGAGGAGAGCAAATGGAAAACTTTCTGGATTCAACTGGACTTACAGTGCTTAATACAGGAGAAAAAACACGTTTTAATTCAGTTAACGGTAACCACTCTGCCATCGATCTGTCTGTCTGCGACAGTTCCCTCGCACCAACTTTAAATTGAGAAGTATTACCACACACTCACGATAGCGACCATTGGCCTATTCTCATAAAAAACCACAAACTCAATAAAAACATAGTAATACCAGAAAAATGGAAACTCAAACAGGCAGACTGGACAACGTACCAAGAAAGAGTAACAGCCGCAATACCAAAACTTGGCGCATTAGAAGGAAGTATTGACACAATAATAGAAAATTTTAACACAATGCTTACCAATATAGCAAACCAAACAATAGGAAAAACATCAGTACCTGAAAATAAAAAGGTAGTACCTTGGTGGAACAGTCAGTGCCAGAGAGCAATTCAACAGAGTAAGCACGCCTTTAATATACTTAAAAAGCATCACACAGAGGAAAATTTGATAAATTTCAAGAAATATAGGGCTTACGCAAGGTACATAATCAAGAAAAGTATGCGAGAATCATGGGAAAATTACGCATCCTCTATTACTGAAAATACGCCCTCATCAGAAGTATGGAATAAAATTCGTAAAATCAAGGGAATACCATATAGTCAAAAAATGAGCGCCCTCTCCATCAATGGTGAAAATATCACAGACGATTTACAAATTGCGAATACGTTGGCATCCTCTTTCCAATACTATTCAAATGACTCGATACATGACCAATCATTTTTGGAACACAAGAATACTGTCGAAAACCAAATAACAATCACCGACAACGACAATCCATTGAATAATCCAATCAGCGTAGATGAACTAGATGAAGCAATTCAAGGAGTCAAAAATTCCAGTCCAGGCCCAGATGACATACCATTTGCTTCCTAAACCCAACAAATGCAAAACTGACCCGAACTCATACCGATCTATATCATTAACCTCTACGTTATGCAAATTATTAGAAAAGATCTTAAACAATCGTCTACAGTACTATCTAGAAGCAAATAACTTTATTAGCATACATCAAAGTGGATTCAGGAAAAATCGTAGTACTGTAGACAACCTTATAAGCCTGGAATCTACAATACGCGAATCATTTGCAAGTAACCGCCAAGTACTAGCAGTGTTTTTCGATATAATCAAGGCATATGACACATTATGGAAATATGACGTCCTAAGAAAATTGAAAAATTGGGGAATTGACGGGAATTTTTCAGCCTTCGTCCAAAATTTCCTACAAGGCAGAAATTTTCGAGTGCGATCCAACCAACAACTATCGGATTATCATACCCGAGACAATGGAACCCCCCAAGGGTCTATGTTAAGCGTCTCACTCTTCTTAGTGGCTATCAATAACATAGCAGACACCATTAATAGTCCCGTCAAGGTGGGACTATATGCAGACGACCTCGTTATGTACATAAGTACAAAGAATATAATCACAGCACAACAATCGATCAAAAAACTGGAGGAATGGTCCAAAAAAACAGGATTAAAATTCTCCTCGGCTGAGACTAAAATGATGTGCTTTTCGACCAAAAAACAAGACTGCCTACCAGAAATAAAACTGTACAACCAAAACCTGAATTATGTTCAAGAAATGCGTTTCCTGGGTATGATTTTTGATTCAAGATTAACGTGTAATAGCCATATACAACAGCTTAAACTATCGTGCGCACAGAATATGAATATCCTTGAAGTCCTCGCTGGTCAAAATTGGGGTGCAGATACCAAACAACTTCAGAACATATATAAATCACTGATTCGAGCAAAACTAGATTATGGTTCTATCGTATACTCCTCCGCTAAAAAGAACATTTTAAAACAATTAAACGTCATACAAAATAATGCTCTAAGAATCGCTCTTGGAGCGTACAGAACAAGTCCAGTTAAGAGTTTGTACGCAGAGGCTAACGAATTTCCACTTACAATCAGGAGACACAACCTAAGCTTACGATATGCAGCCAGACTAGCAGCGAATCCAAATAATCCGACGGACTCTCAAACCTTCTCTGATAATTATCATAATATATTCAACAACCACCCCAAACTCCCATCATCTTCCAGTAAAAGAATCAATGAGTTTAAAAACATTTTCCCCAGCGTAAACCATAATAATTATAGTTACCCTCCACCTTGGACCATTAAGATTCCTAAGTGCAACCTAGATCTATTACAATATTCAAAAAAAGACACAAATATTATTCTCATCAACCAACTTTTCATCTCAAAAGTAGTTTGGCAGACCACTACAGTATGTACACAGATGCATCGAAGTTTACGGAAATCGAAGCGACAGGTGCAGCAGTTGTTACCGAAATATCCACTCAAAAATTCTGCTTACAAAGGATTATTCAATATACTCTAGTGAACTGTACGCAATATCAAAGGCACTACAACAAATTCCTTTTCAAAATCAAACTAGGGCAGTTCTCTATAGCGATTCCCTTAGTGCAGTGCAAGGCATACAAAAATTGTATCCGAATCATCCCATTCTAGCACAAATAAAAAAAGACTTGCTTGCCATACAAAATTCAAATAAAGAGGTGAACATTGTTTGGATTCCATCACATTTCGGAATTATGGGCAATGAAAAAGCCGACCAGATGGCCAAAGAAGCATGTACATTAGACAATCTACAGGCACAAACTAGTCCAATTCCTTACTGTAACTTATTGAACTGCATAATCAAGCACTCTAGGAAGATGTGGATTGAACGATGGAAAAAATTGAAAAACAACAAGCTGCAAAAACTTAATCCAGACTTATTACCAAACGAGACAAACCCAGCAGGTCGGCGCAACCAAGTAGTTATACATCGACTAAGAATCGGACATACGAAATTGATTCACGAACATTTATTGAAAAGGGAACCAGTGATTACCTGTTACGTGTGTGATCTATATCATACAGAACGAGTAGTCTACAAAGTGTCAAGTGACCTTAAGTGTGCGTTAGACAAGAAAAACTATATTGGAACAATCAATTTTTTAAAAGCGATATACTTATTTAAACGAATTTAATTTTTTTTTCTAGTGACCTACATATAAATTTTAATAATCAGCATACTGACTAACCAAAAAAACACTATACCACCGCTAATAACCTATCATGGTTGATGCGGGTTGAGGAAATAAAAAAAAATAAGTATTATGTACATTCTTAAAAATTAATAAATACTTGAAAAGTTATAAATTTTTCAAGATTTTCAATTTAGGATGTTCTTTATTCTTTCTAAAGGTCCTTAGTGAGGAATTTGCAAATTTCAGTGTATAATAGATTCGCACCCTTGTATTATAAGGACTGCAGGTATTCCCATGGGAAGTTTGGGCAAGGATGCGAAAATGCGATAGTAGACAACTTGGTCTTTAAGTTCATTCCTATTCCCACATCATCCTGCGAAAAAAAAGTCTATAAAGGTAGTAAAAAGGGACGGTTTGGAGGATTGACAGTTCCTCCAAAAATTTTCAGTGAATATCTGATTTCTTTAGAAAATATATTCACTGAAAATTTCAATGATTCATGTGTGCAGGATGATGTGGATTGGTCACAACCTTCCTTATTGCAAAAGTTTAGGCAAATATCGCATTTGTGTTTAACAAAACACTTTTGCAAAAAATATCCACCCACATAAACCAGGGCATTTCCTTCTTCTGTGGACAAATCCTGATAGTCTTTCCTTTTTATGTCCAATGTTGGCTGACCATTTTTTTTCTTGGCCGTCGTAAACAATGATCCTCCCTTTTTCAATAAATCTGATAATTGTTCATGAATTGCAGTATTGTTTCTACACGAATCCACGCAACAATAATTTCCATAAGAAGGCATCGCACACAATCAAAAACACAGCAGATAACGTTCGCACAAATTAAAATTCAAGATCACTTTCTTGGGCGCACCCGATACAACGCTCTGCTACATCACTGTGTAAGTCAAACAGAACTGAAAAATCAATAAATCCCACATCAGATGTGGGTTTTGCCGGTGAGACGGTAGGTGTCGGCAGGAGGGGGATTCTCGCATCGTCGAGAGAGTGGCCGGACTTATTGGAATATATAGACTTTGATATTAAGTAATTAACCTTATTGGCATAATTTATAAATATACTTCATTTACGTGAGTCCAATGTGGGATGGCATAACAAGAATCACAAATTGGATAATAATGTGAAAATTAGTCTTGGATCAAGTCATCTCTGAACATTTTCAATGAGTTTTAGAAAATTTGTAACCATACTTTATTTGATACAATTACCATGTTATGCCTCATATTTTATATGAGTCCACAGAACAGAGAGTATGTTTACAAATTATACTCATGCTAAATCTTTTTATTTCATATATATATTATCAAATATCTTACCTCTAAAACTTAACACAAACAGAAGTCTCATGTTGAACTTGTCAGGCTGTTAACTGCGAAAAAACGAGCAGCAAGTTCATGGTAAAAATCTGACTTGATCGGCCCACTGTTCACTGTTGCCAAATTTCAGTATTCCGGCCTAGTGTTGTAGATGGCATGGCCATGAATACGCCGTAAGTTCAGAAACTGAATGCCAGCATGTGTACCTGGCGTCAGTGCTGGTTGAAGGGACGGGTCACAGTACCAGATATTCAGTAGGACGGCATTTGTGTGATATATTGGGTTTGTAATTGGTCAGTAGGTTTTATTAATAATTCCTGAGGTACTCGAGGAAGCAACAAAGTAATTTTATTCATAGGCGACAAATTTTACTCAAAATAATAATAATAATAATTCCATTCAAAATAGTTTTTGGTCGGCTGGCAAATTATATTTGTACAATAACACATGAGCGGCCCTTCATTTTTATGATGTCGGTCGAA
>CAJUYH010007967.1:0-16399 GCA_910591685.1 Galerucella tenella | reverse complement strand
AAGATGATAAAGATGATAAAGATGATAAAGATGATAAAGATGATAAAGATAATACAGGTAATAAAGATAATAAAGATAATAAAGATGGTAAGGATGGTGAAGATGATGAAGATAAAGATGATTAGGATGAAGATACTACTACTACTAAATGTGCAGGCGAGCCTTGTCCTGGACAACTCAAGCCAAGGTTCCGACACTGAGGCCACTGGCGGGCCCATTTTGCCAATCCTGTTACCTAGTCATCCATGAAGCCGAGCCCTTCAATAAAGGCCGCAACCTTTTTCAGTGGATGCCTGCTTGTGTCTCCAGGAGCCATGACAGTGACTCCGAAGATTCGCCTGCGTAATACAGCCCAGTGTGGACACTCTAAGAGAACATGAACTGACGTTTCATCAGTCATGTTGCAACCCCTACATAGGTAACTTTCCTCTACTCCTAGATTGTAGAGGTGCTTCCTCATACAGCAGTGCCCTGTTAGGAGTCCTGCTATCTTCCTTAGCCCACTCCTTGGTAGTTCAGTGGCTGCCCTGGCGTGTCCATCAGTCCATCCCTTCAGTAGAAGTTTGGATTGTCTAGGACCCTGCAGAGCATTCCAATGAGCGAGGTGCTGATTCCTCAGCCACTCCTTCGTCTCCTTGCGTATTCTTTGTTTTGTTAGGCCCAGGGTCGGGCCCGGGCCGCAGAAAGGAGCTGCCGCCCCTTCCGCAGCCAGTGCATCCGCCATCTCGTTGCCTTCAAAACCAGAGTGGGCTGGAATCCATTCTAGCCGCACCACGTTCCGCCTTGCAAGATTAGCAAGTAGTTCTCGACATTCGTTAGCAAGTCCTGAGTTGCTGGTATACCCACTCAGGGCTTTAATTGCTGCCTGACTGTCGGAGTATATGGTTATGCGTCGATTCACATAACCTCTGTCTAGGTTTATCTGCGCACATTCCAAGATAGCATATATCTCGGCCTGATATGCAGATACACCCTCACCCAATGGTACACAAACCTGTGTTCTTGGGTTCCTGGAGTAAATTCCAGCCCCTGCTCTATCACCGGAGCATGAGCCATCTGTGTACCAGACGGTCCCATTAGGCTGTGTATTCCTCTCTTTTTCCCAGGACTCTCTATCCCGTATCATGGCCCTATATGGGGTAGCGAAGTAGTACTTATGCAGGCATTCATCAGCCGCTCGAGCCAGAACTGGAATGTCTTCCAGGAGCCGGAGCTTCTTGACGTGCCTGCACTCTTCCCCTCTTCGCACGTATCCCAGCCGTTTCAAGCGCAGGAAAGTCCTCCCCGCCTCAGCCTCGATCACATGGTGAAGAGGCCGAAGACCAAGGATCACCTCCATCGCAACAGTTGGTGTAGTTCTCATGCAGCCAGTTGCCTCCAAACTGACCACCCTTTGAAGGCGTGCCAGTTGCGATCTAGCCGTGACCAAGGTTACCCTCGGCCACCAGACCAGAGCCGCATATGTGAGCATAGGCAGCATAATCACTCTATAGAACCATATGATCGTTTTGGGGGTCAGTCCCCACCTCGGACCAATGGCTCTCCTACAGGCCCAATACGTGTTTGTCACCTTGCTTAGGCGACTATCAAGATGAGCCTTCCATGTCAGTGATTTATCAAGGATCACTCCTAGATACTTCACCTGTTCAACCACCGGCAGTGGTACTCCATCAAGATTTAGACCCTCAGGTCTTATACCTCTCTTTTTGGTGAAAGCAACTATCTCAGCCTTGGCAGGATTAACTGCAAGTCCGTGTTCGTTACACCACCCATGTACCCTATTCAGAGCCCTTTGCATGAGGTCCCTGAGAACGGTAATGTGCCTTCCAACAACAAGGACAACGATATCATCGGCATACCCAATCGTTAGAAAGCCCTCACCGTTTAAAAGGGTTATTAGCTCGTCAATGACTAGGTTCCACAATGTGGGCGAAAGAACACCCCCTTGCGGACATCCCCTAGCGACGATTACTTTTGCCACATGGTCTTTCCATGGCCCTAAGCCAGTGAGTGATCATTGGCTCTATTCCATGATTTGCCTCAGCCCTACACATGGATCCTACAGGGGTGCTGTCAAACGCCCCTTGTATATCCAAGAAAGCTCCCAGGGCGATCATGCCATTTTCCAGCGCCTTCTCCACCTGAGTTACCAGTTGGTGTAAGGCACTTTCAGTTGACTTGCCACACCTAAAAGCATGTTGGTTGTTGTGCAAAGGATACCTAAGCCCAACCTTTTCCTTTATGTATCGATCAGCCACCTTCTCCAGTGTTTACAGCAC
Organism: Galerucella tenella; assembly: GCA_910591685.1. Classification (NCBI taxonomy): domain Eukaryota; kingdom Metazoa; phylum Arthropoda; class Insecta; order Coleoptera; family Chrysomelidae; genus Galerucella; species Galerucella tenella. Next base: position 14,120 of record CAJUYH010007967.1, on the reverse strand, counting down.
AAAGGATGTTAGGCTAATGGGTCTAAAGGATTTAGTCACCGTATATGTGGTACAACCCGGCTTGGGTATGAAGAGGATGAAGATAATAAAGATACAGATGATAAAGATGAAGATGATAATAATAAAGATGATAAAGATAAAGAGAAATTTAGGAAACTTGTTTATAAATATATATTTTTTGAGCCCTGCAATGATTCGATGTTTTTAAATAATTTTTCCATCCAATTTTATTTAACAATCCTGTATTATTTTTTTTCTCTTGACCCCGTGCAGGATTTTCATGGCTGGTTGATGGCATTATTCTATTGCCTATTACGAAAATGTAAGTTTGGTGAGTTGAAATCTGCGATAAAATTTCCCGTCGATTTAACCTTAGGCGTAGCCAAGTTTTATGTTAGAGCCCCGATTGCATACTCCCTATTAAATTACATTTAAGACGAAGCTAAATTAATTTTAGATTTCAGGTAGTTAGGGAAAAGTCTTCAGGACTTTTAATTACACTGAAGTGAAAGGCAAATCATGAATTAGAAGTTTCGGTACCTCTTTCAATTTACTTTCTTCGGTGTTTCAATAACGAAATTACTTTTTAAATAAACGTATTAAGCCCATTATTCTTTGCTGTTGTAAAAGCTAACAAAAACTTATAATCTTTTGATGATTTTAACTTTAGGACTACCAACAGTGTGGTTCCCTTAAGATCGTAACACTCAGTTATAGCTTTTAATTTACATTTGGTAGTTTGAAAAGATCAGCAAAGGGGCCATTTTCACTTATAACCATTCGATAACCGCCAATAGCGTAAGTTTTTAGACGCTTTAAGATGTATTTTCTTGAATTTTGAACGTCCTTGTATATACGCTAACTGACGTATGTAAATTTCAAGCACAATTGTATTCTCCACGAACCAACTCTGGAAATACTTACTCCACGCCTTTGTTGGTACATTAAACAGAGTAATTATACGTTGGATCATACTTCTTCCTTGATTTTTCTGGCAGCAGCGACGGACAAGCGATATTTGCTGATTCTTCAATCGGTTTGGGAGCAAAATAATTTTCAACTAGTAAATATTACTTACATTCCTTATAGTATTGATAACTATTTTGCTACATTATCCTCACTCACATACAAATAAAAATGGTAACAAAATACCCTTACTCTTCCTTTATTTTTAAAGGTCTGAGGGCAAATTCGATTTTCCTGAATAAAGTTTATCATTCATTTTGCGTTTAAAAACACCGTTCACAAAAGGATAAAAACTTATCGAGAATTGGGTAAGCAAAGCGTACTCTCCAAGGATCTAACTAATTGAATAGCCCCACAAAAAATGTAATTTTGGTGTTGTGGAAAACAAATTAAGAACACGAGTTAGAGCCAGTTACGTTTCCTATAAATCTTTTCAAACAATTCACCAAACTACTAGCCAATTTAAGAGTTTTCAAAGAAATAGCCGACGTTAACTTTAAAATAAATTCCTAAAGACTAATAAGATGGATTCAAATGATTCTTGAGATGAATTTTTCCAATTAAAAGAATTGCCGTGGAAAAAGCGAAATAATTTTAGTGTAAAATGAGTTACATATTTCTTCCTACCACTTATATTATCACCATTATTTTCAATAATTGCTTCAATTCTTCCTGTTATAGTATTAACTAGAATCTGATAATTCTCTGAGTGTCTATTCACTAACAGTGAGAGCTCCTACGAGAGTACACATTTATAAAGTGCGCATGCGAGCTCTCTCGAAATTGCAAATTATGATATAGCCCGCATGCGCACTTTATAAGTGTGTTAGTTAATAGACCCCCTGGAGTTTATTGAATTAAAATGTTTCTGAAACTTTGCTTGAGCTCTAGCTCAATTCTGGTAGAATTGGCTCTTAACCGCTTTTTCATTTCAAGCCACAGGTGTGACATTCAACAACGTCTTGCTGCTACTCTTTCAAAAAAGGCAATAGGGAGTTTAAATATTTATCTCTATCAACAAAACCAAAGACATTGTTCAATAGTCAATAGAACCAAAAATAATTTAAATAAAAAGGTGAAAAAAATAGGGCCTGCACTTTGTACGGTACTTTGCTCCATATGTTTCCTCCAAGAAGGATGTGAGCGGAAGCCTTGTCTTGGAGTTATGCCAGTCGTGGGTCGTCCGTCGATTGGGAGATATCTAAGTAATATTCTAACGTTATCTTAACGCTATCCTCAAGCTATTTTATAAGGTGCCTTAGCAGCTGTGTTCATCTAAAAGTTCAGGAAATTGAGGATATGTAGGAAACTTAAATGTCATTTCCAACCAGCTTGGCGGGTCCGCCAATTCGATTTGGCTCGGTTTCCTTTAATCCGAACCGACTTTTGGTTAGGTTAGGCAAATCGATCGCCCTTTTTATGACGATCGGCAATGCTTTCCTTCATTGGGCTCAACTGCCCAGGTCAATGCAGATTGACATGTTTTCACAGATTCTACTTTGCGGATTGGCTATGCCGAATTTAGTGGAAACACGGCTTTAGACAAGATATTATTGTCCATATGTGACGAGCTGAACATAATTAAGTCCATTTGAATGAACACTAAATTCACTGGAAGGAAATAAAATATAAATAAAACTGTTCGACTCGTTAAAAAAATATAGGTGTTGGTTTGTTTAATTATAGAGGTATTTGTCGCAGTTCTAATGACTGTATTTTGCTTCTCATTAATTTTTGTAGCGGAGCGTATTATTTTTTTAAACTACAGGATATCAACAGTTTTTTCCACGGCAAATAGTCATTTCTCTTTTAAAATGACACATTTAATAACACAACATGCAAATATTAAAACCTCCCTTATTCCTTTCCATTTACGTACCAAAAAAATACTGACATAAACTAAAATAATTAAAATTAATATAACTCACCGACGTGTTTTACATGCGCATTTTTTCCGTTGGCGAAATGAAAACTGAAAATTTAATGGAATAATAGAACACATTTTATAATATACGGCAACACAACTGTGTGTATATTAATTTAATAAAGGTATTTCCCATTGTCATTGAGCGACGTGGTATACTGAAAAAATAACTTCTTATATAGGGTGCAGTAGAAAGACTGTTGATATGAAGATCCCAAGATCTGAAGATGGCTGAATAATGAAAATTTGTATGAAAGTGTTCTTTTAAAAAATGTACTTATGTTACTTCAAAATGTCATCAATAAAAAAATAAATGTTACCCCAATTCAAGGATCGAGTGAATAATCCTCGTACTCCGGATATTCGACTTCCTTTACCGTATACTAATAACCCTGGCTTTACTCGCAATCAAATTCAAATAATGATTTTTTGACTATACTTGATTGTCAAATTTTCATTGTGTTTATATATGTATACGGATAGAATTGGACAATTGGTTACCGCTCTTGTATTTCGAATTTTTCCGTATGCGGAATGGAAGAATAAAAACTGATGAAATATTGCTTGAATACACAGAAAACAATTCTTTGTGGCCCTCTCGTTCACAAAATAGGTTCAGGACCGTAAGGAAATATTTAAAGTTATGTTCTTATTGCCTTATTGGAGTCTCGATAATGTAACTTGTAATGTTCTATTAATATTTGTATAAAGCCACGGATTCCACATCGCGTGATTTTGATTGTGATACATACGCCACTCATTTTGCCACAATTGATGAACCAAAGGAAAGGAAGATATGTTTCTACGAATATTAGAGTTAAAGTATCATTAGCCTCATGGGCTGTATATATCTTTTCTCATATAATCTAATGTTACACAGAGGATTTTCAGTTCCAATAAAGTGATATTAAAACAAATTATCTTTATTGAAAAAGTCTGAGATGTATAGACCTGAATATCCAGAGCTGGTGAAACCAGTAGAACACAGCTAGAAGTACTACATGTTTGTTATAAGAAACAAGAACTAGATTCAAAAAATTGAAAATTGGGAGACACTTAAGAGACCCACAATATAAACAGATAAATCTAGAGAGCTCTCCACTATTAAACTGTCTTGAGTAACAATTGTCAGTAGATATAGTTTTTCTTGGTTTCGTCAATTATTCCACAGTTGATCTCAAATACGAGAAAAAAAAAGATATTCAGGTATCTTTAGGGCTAATAATATCTAAACTCTAATATTTTCAACATCACAAGTTCTCTTTTTTATTCATATATTACATAAACTCAATCACAATTGCTGCTTTCGTTTATTTGGGCTTCAAGCACTTGTGCGTGACGCCTTAGTCGTCACGACTTCTCAGCAAAACGAACACGATTTTTTAGGATCCTCAAAACCACTTGTCATGTGCCAATGCCAATGAATATAATTTTGCATATTTAGATATTTTTAGTAAGGTTTAAATCGTAATCGGCACAATCTTAACCTTTAAATAAACGTCAAACCGGACAAACGTCAAATATTTAATGTCCGTGGCTTGAAGCTCATACTCTTTGGTATGTGCTTGAGGGGCAAGGGGAAGGTAAAACTAGGCGTCACGACCGGTAATAAACGAACGGAATTCAGGCACTACGAGCTGCTACTAGCAACCAAAAGTGAATAATCGAAAACGCTTAATAAGGCAATCCAGATCACGTGACCTAATATGGCCGAGCAAAGCAAAAAATTTAGACAGATAGGTTAGTTTTGTATTGTCTATTCAGTCATAAACAGTGCTCAAGACTTTTTAGTCGAATTTATTAGTATATTTTGCTTCAATTTGGTATATTTTATTAGTATATTGTTCAATTGATTAGTATTTTTTATTCAGAATATATCAATTTTCTTAGTTTTTATAAATATTGTTATTGAACAAAACTGAACAGAATGCCTGCTACATACAGCCTGATATTTGATTTTTGATTCTACTAAATCATCTCTATTGATTGCTGCCAACCACATTTCTCTACGCTTCTTACTTAATTCATTCTTGTACACCAAAAATGTGTTCTTTTAATCAGCTGGGACCTTGAAAAAGCTTACTTGGTCTCGGTTTGAACGGCTCCCACAACCGACTACAATACAAGTAGTTGGCATTTTGAAGTATGTGTTTCACTCCTGAAATCCGTAAGCATAAAAGTTAAATACTGCAGGTGATATCTTCCAATTCAAGCAAGTGAAATTTTAATGCCAGCAATTTCATAAAAGTTTCACTTTCATTATAATATTGTATATGTTTTAATCAGAGTGTACTTACCCCTAAATATTAAATAATAATTCTTGATAGTCTAAAAACCACCAACAAAAAAATAATGTTCTTATATAGGTACACAACCAAAAGTTGGTCCTAAATTGATATACACAGCCTAAAAGTTTTATAAAACTGAACTTCTTATTGTATATTATTAGTATAGAGACACCAAAGCAAAATAAAAGCACCTTTCTCCAAAATAAACACCTATGTATATACCAAAGTCCACGGTCTACAATGTATTAAATCACATTTGTTTGCCCTGTGTCGCCATATTGAATTTTATTTGACAGGTCACTGGATTGCCTAATATAGGTCACTATTTCGTCGTTAGAATATAGAACAGACAGGAAGGAGTCTTGTCATTCATTAGCTGTATAAGGAAATGCGACGAAAGTCGCCATTTTCAACACCATAATTATGACTCGTATGTGAAGTTGACGTTGACCGACGTAAACTTTTTACGTAGTTTTTTTGGTGTTTAAATACATTTCAATTTTTAAAATTTTACATACCCCATACCCTATACATATACAAACAGTAAGCCACTGTCAAAACGGAACCGACTATTCCGCCATTTGCAACCTCCTATTTTTGGACGCAAACTTATTTGGTAAATGCTCCTTCCTGTCTGTTCTATATTCTAAGATTTCGTCTGACCAAAACATTAAATACATCAAATCAAACGTAACTTCTGTCATTCTGACGATAATATGTCAATATCGAAATAATTATAAATATATTCACACTACCCAAAAACTTAAGTGTCCAAACAGTAGATCAGATTATTTCTTCCGATAATTTGTCATTTCAGTTCTAGAGCTCTTCAGTCTAAAATACAAAATATTCTCTTCACTGGTTTTATCAATACTTCGATGATTTCTAACACCTTAAGCTGCATGTAAATCACGGATGCAATTAGATTGCGCTTCAGCGCAGCCTTGAGATAATGCTATACCTTCTTTCACTACGTCTACACGTATGGAAAATGCCTACAGGGTGATTCAGGCTCAATCTCTTGAGCACAGTGAAAATGCAATCTTGGGATACTAGTAAGCAGTGAGAGCAATCGATGACGGATTTTATGTATGTGAAACAGGATTTCGAGTTTATTTCTTAATGTCTGACTGCACAGTAGCCTCATTAAATATTCAAATAGAAATTTATCTTTTACAGAGTGATCCTAAGAATTTTACAAGTCAATTCTAATGCAAATAAGTAGGTGTCTGTATTGGTTATCTAGACATCCCTGTTTCAGCTCAAAATACAATATGGTAATAAAACTGAACAATGCCAGATAAACGATAAATATTGCGGCAGTGGCGGAGATTACGATATTAGTTTATTCTGCTTATTTAATTAGATTCGGTCGACATTACAGTTGAAATAAAATTCATTCGTTCAGGCCTATTAACAAGTTACATTTTCATTTTTATTAAATTAAATCAATTAAAGAAAATATAGTTCAATTTTCATAATTCAAATTTATTGACAATGAATTAATGTATGTCAAGTAAAGTAAACATACCATTTATAGGAAATATAAAATTCAATCTAAAGTATCATCCTCTTAGCTGGCCATACAAGAATCAACCGTAGACTCGTCGAGAGAGATCACTATCGGTTCTATAGTTTGCTCTATGAGGTTATCTAAAACCCACATTTTCTCTTCCTCTTTAATTTCATGATTCACAGCATCTCTCCAGTTCTCTTCAGTTATTGTTGTCAATGAGTACTTCATTAGTTCACGAACATCTTTCATTTTAAATGTTTTATTATGTCTAGCTACATAACCTTTCATTTGGGCCCATATTAACTCTATCGCATTTAATTCACAATGGTATGGCGGCAAACGAAGCACTGTTATCCCACGATTCTTGGCTATTTCATCAATAAAAAACTTTTTGAATTGTAGCTTGTGATCTGAAGCAACCTTTGAAAATTCTTTTTTCAACATATCATCTTCAAATGGTATATCTTTTACGATTAACCAGTTTCTGATATCAGCTTTCCTCCAAGAGATAGATGGAAGAATTTCTGTTAATCGCGAATGATAAGTGGCATTGCCCATAACGATTACAGCATTATTTGGAATTAATTCGACCATTTGTGTAAAATACTCTTCAAAAACATCTGCAGTCATTTCTTCATGATAGTCTGGTTGATGTTGACTGAAACTCCAGTAAACCACCTTCAACGAACCCTTGATTGCATCCAATATGCGTTATTATTAGTCGGCGACCTTTACCGATAGGAGTTTTCAGTCCAGTAGATAAACCTTCTATGAAAGCTTGACGACTGGTTTTAATACGTTTGTCCTGCCATATTTTTTTCACTGAATGTCCTTCAAGTAAAATCTAATTTGTGTAATATTTTCCACAAAGTTTTTCGCCCTATGTCAGGCAAATTCTCGTCCTCCTTTACCATTCTTAGAATTATGTCGAGGGTTGGGATCTCTTTTTTAAAATATAATTCGTGTACTTTTCGTCTTATTGTATTTTGTTCATCAAGGTCAAGTGGTTTTCTTCCAGTTGACTTTTTAGGTGGAGATATATATTTTTCCTCTCCCTTAAAATCCTGTAAATAGTAGATTCACTAACTCCTGTCATATTGGAACATGTCGAAACTATATTTCTAACAGTAGCAGCCGTCATTTGATGTACAACAGCATCATGCACATTTAACACTACAGTCTTCGTTTGTAAGCTAAGCACGCTCTTACACTTCACTGGGGTGAAACTTGAAGACATTTTTCACAACACAGTTAACACTTATGGAACGTAAGCGACTCTGAGCAAAACAAATTATACAAATTTAGGCGAGACCAAGTTTCACCGTATATACCTGCAAAATTTCTAAGTAGTCATTAGGACAATCCCTAGTAGGACCCTATTGTAATGTTTCTTGGAAATGTTATTATCAACATTTCGAAAATCAGAGAGTAATTATCTGGAATAACAATTGATAAATGGCTTGTTAATATGTGTCCCAAGAATTGACCTGCGCCAAATTCTCAAGATAATTAATGGAATATTCAGTCAGAATAGTTGCGTTACAAGATTATTTCAAAAATAATGTATTGTTTTAACTGTATGTACTCTACAAATGTATGAAGGTCAGTTAGTTGTCTTAACTAACCGAATTTAGATTCATATTACCTTTATATATCAGATCGGGTATAAAATTAAATAGTAAATAAATTACTTAGATGAACGGTGACGCTTATGGTTTACTACCTGACTAGCATCTGTGACCTTTTCGCGTGCTGTCAGACAATAAGAAACAGAGTTATAAGCTAAGATGCTGATATCTACTAGCAAGATTTAACACAATACGGAATCGCTCTAATTACGGAAGAAGCGGAACACAGTATTTGCAATGCCATGGTAATCGTCCGCTTGCTTAGAGCATGATCAGGCTACAGATCTAGCTCCAAAACGGATAATAGGATTTCTACCTACTGGTCACCCATCCAAGTACCTACTGATTGCGGTCGACATTGCTTCACCGTAATTATCGCATCAACGGCGACCACACCGCAGGGCTGGGTCGACGACCTTCGAATCTATTCTTGAGCAGCGATAATTTTTGAATGTGATAGTTCAATTGAGACGATGCAATTCGTTAATAAATGGTCAGCAGAAGATATCATACTTCAAATTTGCAGTCTACGACTTTTTTTATTAGGTTAGGGACATAAACAGACAATAAAAGGAATTTATGTGCGAAGTTAAGTGGTATTTTAAATTTTTCATTCGCTACTGAAATATATTTCATTTCCTATCTCCGTTAAAATTTTGAATCCACTGCTTGTTCCTGCATAATAGATAAATTTGATAGATGTAATTCCCCTGGTTATGATTTACCTAACTTTAACTATTTTTAGTTAACACGTGAATGCTTTTTGTTGTGAGATTTGCCTACTTCCGTCCTGCGTCAACTTCAACAGCGTGAAATATTAACAAGGTCATAGTGTACCAACCTAAACAACAGTATGTTTTATTAAAAATATATATAACACGGTCTTCCATGAGGCATTTTGTAGCGGCATATATTTTTTTGGTGGAAATAAAGATCAGAAATATGTGTTCTTTGTTTGAGCTGTCACATATTTTTTATAATTCAAACGTGAAATGCAGTTACAAAAACCACGTAATTAACAAATGAATGAATTTGATTTTTACACCATGAAAAGAAGTTTTGAAACAGGATTTGTGAAAGAGTTGAAATGAAAATGTAATTTTAATACATTCGAGGAGTAAGCTAATGTAGCGAGTTTTCTATTTTAATGATATGTATAATTATATATTTGCGTGTCTCTCCCGTTCTATAATACTTGGACTACTACCAGGAGTGGTGTACTAGTTTAGGGTTATGTATCATTATAGTTATTCATATTTCAAGGATACTAAGTAGAAGATTATGTCCTGAGGGCAACAGTCTTACAAAGCCAAGAGCCTCTGGCTTTTATGTCATACCAGTTCAATTTGAAAAATAAATATTGTTCTTAAATTTGCTGCAGGAGCTTCCAATTATATGTAAATCCAACCAAATAATATATCAACGTGGATTTATATTTTGTTAATAAGCTAGACGAAAACTATTTTCTCACACCAAGGGCGCAGGTCATAATGTGTACTTTATCCTCGCAAAGGTACTTTACTTTTGAATAAAATTAATATTTTTTGACAAACCCCGTATACGAGTTCAAAAAATTGATATCTGATGGTTTTGCTTTGAGTTTTTGACCATGCAGAACTTTTCATGAGTAATAAATTTTTTTCATAAAACTAATAAAAAAAAAGTTTCCCACATGATGCCGATTTAATTGGACACACTGTGTGTGTGCTTATTTTTCTTGAACATATTATCTATCCAATATTATAAAGGTTCACCAAACTTTCAACCATTTATCTGAGGGTGTTTTCAAACCCACTGGGCAAGGATTCGATGGCTTGGGAAGGAATTATTTTATTTCAAGTGGACTGTATTTCTTTTTTCTTACTTCCCTCCTTTGCTCTCAGGTCCCTCGCAGAAAACCTTCATTGATTATAATCTTTATTGTTGAAGTACAATGGATAATTACACGCTTTTTCTAGGAATTTATGATTATATTGACAATTCGTATACAGGGTGGGGCACTATGAACGAACTATTCTCTTGCGTCTTAACGGCAAATATAATTAGAAAACATAAGACGTAGAATTAAGTAGATCACTTAGGACTATAATTTAAAAATATTTTGGAATATACAGGGTACTCCAAAAAAGTGTGCCGTATCAAAGTTAGGTTCCTTTAAATGGAACACCCTGTATTTTATCACATTTTTAAATTGTACTATTAAAAATAATGTAAGTTCATGAACATTTCCCTATACCTATCTAGTTCAGTTTCCAGGATAAATCGATTTTACATAATTTGTAGACCCTCCGAAAAAATACAATAACTTCAAAATAAAAACGAATAACCACATTTGCTTTACACCATCTCACTAGAAGCTTTTAACATTCCGTTTCCAATATTTACTGGTATGCCATCATATACAGGGTGTTTTTAATATGACATAATAACACTAACCATTTAATACATAAGTTTCTGGCTTAATTTAAATGGAACACCCTGTATCTGTTGGGTCTGTTAAACGTGGGAATTTATTACCTTCCAGTTGGTATTATGGTTGCCTATATCTAACTCTGATAGTTCTCGAGAAATTTAAAATTTGTTTTTTTAATATTCAATTATTTGCTGACACCTAGTTAGGTACCTATGACATGATTCTCCGATGGAAAGTTTTTAAAAATTTAAAATTAGTTATTTTGACAGTAAGTGCTTTGTTGTATGATTTATTATTGATAAATTAAAGGTCTCTTAAATCAGAATTTTATTAAGGATAAGTACCTACACTATTTTTGGGCATACAGATACAATAAGCTTCAAAATTATAAAAAAATAACGAGGTAGAAAAAATTCAAAGAAGGTGTTCAAAGTGACGCCCATCATGTTGGATACAAATTTGAACCCTCTTGTAAAAAAATTTATTTTTCACTTTCTTTAACATTTCTGGTGTCTGTTTGAAACGCTCTCCTTATCCTATCCTTCATGTTCTCAGGAGTGGTTGGCTTTGTATTGTAGACAATACTTTTTATGTAACCCCAAAGAAAATAGTCTAATGGCGTCAAGCATGGGAACCTTGGCGGCCAAAGATTAGGACCCCCTCGCCCAATCCATTTTTGTGGAAAAATATTGTTCAGGTAACGCCGGACAATTATACTGTAATCAACAGACGCACCATCTAACTGCAGCCACATTTTTTGTCCTGTAGATAGTGGAACTTCATCTAAAAAATCGGGTAGTTTGTTACGTGAAAATTTACGAAATTTTCTTCCAGTTAGGGTTAAGTTTTTTTACTAATCTTATTGCAAAGTTAATGATTGAGTACCCTTAATAAAATTCAGATTTAAGAAACCTTCAATTTATCAATAATAAATCATACAACAAAGCACTTACTGTCAAAATAACAAATTTTAAATTTTTAAAAACTTTGCATCGGCGTATCATGTCATAGGTAACTAGATGTCAACAAATAATTGAATATTAAAAAACAAATTTAAAATTTCTCGAGAACCATCAGAGTTAGATATAGGCAACCCTAATACCAACTGAAAGTTAATAAATTCCCACGTTTAACGGACCCAACAGATACAGGGTGTTACATTTAAATTAAGCCAGAAATTTATGTATTAAATGGTTAGTGTTATTCTGTCACATTAAAAACACCCTGTATATCTATGATGGCATACCAGTAAATATTGGAAACGGAATGTTAAAAGCTTCTAGTGAGATGGTGTAAAGCAAATGTGGTTATTCGTTTTTATTTTGAAGTTATTGTATTTTTTCGGAGGGTCTACAAATTATGTAAAATCGATTTATCCTGGAAACTGAACTAGACAGGTATAGGGAAATGTTAATGAACTTACATTATTTTTAATAGTACAATTCAAAAATGTGATAAAATACAGGGTGTTCCATTTAAAGGAACCTAACTTTGATACGGCACGCTTTTTTGGAGCACCCTGTATATTCCAAAATATTTTTAAATTATAGTCCTAAGTTATCTACTTAATTCTACGTCTTATTTCTTCTAATTATATTTGCCGTTAAAACGCCAGAGAATAGTTCGTTCATAGTGCCCCACCCTGTATAAAAATAACAATGACATCTCATCATAACAACGGTTGCTGAGTACATTATTTCTTATTTTTATATAGATATATAGAGAAACATTTAGATGTTCAGTCATCAATGATAATTTACTCAGAAATAAATAATGTTATTAACGAAAAAAATGCACAATTTATTTAGCCAAGCAAGTCTGTTACGAATTATCTTGAATTCTTAACACCCACTATAGTTTTGATTATCAGGGGTAGTTACTAATTAATAATAAAAATGATTGTACCTGTATCTACTATACACACATATAAATAACAATACTAAAAACGAAATGTACAGAAAAATGGAATAAAAAAATATTCAAAATATGTTTCATATTCTAACAATCTAACCAAAAGTACAGATTGTTCTTTGAATATTTGCAATCTGTTCCATAACTACTACTATTTATTTCGGTTCTCTAATAATTTAGTTGATATTATTCGATTTAATACGTTTTCTTTAATCGTCTTTTCTTTTTCCTTCACGTGCAAGAATAAAATTAAATTGATGCATATACCTATACAGTGAATGATTTAATCGTCATTATCAAATGTCTCCCGGTTATCTTACATTGAACATATTACGTGCATCTCATTGGGTTTTAGTTCAGTAAACTTGATTGAGGTGAGGCATTGTAATTACACCGAAAAGCAAATGAATTAAATTAACTGATATATGTAATTTACTTCTTACAGTCCAATCATTGCAAGATAAAATAGAACATAGAACCTGGCGTTCAATACACAATTATATAAGTAGGTATATATATATATATTTTTTTTATTCGACATATATTACGAAAACGGTTGTGTATGTAGATGGGAGTAGCGTAAAAGATCCATTGTGCCCCCTTTTCCTCTTCTTAGTACCATAAGAAAGTCTCCTTTAGACCTGAATCCTTAAATTATTTCACAATATTTTCACTCTTCATAATCGCCAACAGACTTGGAGGACAACTAATTATACGCCTCTGTACATATTTATTATGTCTTGCAAGTTCTGTAGTGGAAGGTGACATTGAAAATGAGTTTGTGCGCATGGGGGCGAGCTCGCCATCACGTTTGGTGCTTGTAGTAGGACTCATTAGTTTAGTGTTGAAGTTGTATTCATTTTGCTTTGTACTTATTTGTTGGTAATTTTTGTGTTGAGCCTATCTTCAGGATCCGTTTGTAAAGTCAAAGTTTGGAAGCCTTCAGCCTTTCTTCCAGGATATTTTGTTCCCTTTGAGGCTCTACTTCCTCAGTAGAGGATCCGACCCCAGGAAAGTCTATAAGTTTTGTTCCTAGACTCACCCTCCTCTGATATTATGTTGTTTTGAGAGAGCGTTTGATAGTATTAACCATAATTTATTATGGAATGAATTATATCAAGCAGGTGTTAGCTCCAAAATAATTCGTATCATAAAAAATGTATACGATCACTCATTTATGTCTATTAAACTAAATGGTCGCTTCAGCAAGAAGTTTGATATAACTGAAGGAGTCCTGCAAGGGGAATCATTGAGTCCCTTGCTATTTTCTTTGTTTATGTCAGATATTGAAGTTTACTTTAGATCTGCTGGGCACACTGGAATTAATATAGATGGACGGAACGACGTTTTACTTCTTCTATACGCCGATGATATAGTAATATTAGGCGATTCCCCAATAGATGTTAGCTGGAAATTGAAGACGTTAGAATCCTATTCCAGCTCGATGAGAATGGAAGTAAACATACAAAAAACT
>CAJUYH010007966.1:0-16399 GCA_910591685.1 Galerucella tenella | reverse complement strand
TTTTTCAGGTGCCCATTCAGGCGACAATGTCCCGTTAGGATCCCTGTCAAAACTCTTAGCGCAGTTTTACTTTGACTTATGCATTCTTTTGATCTCAACAGGTTGTAGTCACCCAGAAGAGTCTTTGATTGTATAAGCCCTACTAGATCTTTCCAATGGTCAGATCTTCTCTTTTTCTCGGCTTTACATATTTCTTCCAATATTACATTGGGGCTGATTCCGCAAAAGGGTTCGGGCCCCCAGAAAGGTATTTCAGTCCCACTCTTTGCTAGTTCATCTGCTATTTCATTTCCTTCTATTCCAGTGTGTCCTGGAATCCATAGTAAGGTGACTATGTTGTTCTCGCCTAGTTCATTGAGTTTGTCTAGGCATTCCCACACCATTTTGGAACTGATTACACAAGAGCTCAGTGCCTTAATGGCTGCTTGACTATCCGACATTATGATAATCCTTTGTCTTCTGTATCCTTTATCAATATTGAACTGGGCGCACTTTCTTATGGCGTCGATTTCCGCTTGAAAGATACTTGGGGTTTTTCCCAAGCTTTCAGAGTGTTTGGTTCCTGGCCCGAACACTCCTATCCCAGTTCCTTCTATTGCTTTTGAGCCGTCTGTTTACCATTGAATGGCATTCTTTCCAAGTCTGGTAATGGTATTTGGATCCCATTCCTTCTTGTTGCTCATTTCCGTAACGAATTTCTTTGAAAAGTTATACTTTTTCATCATACCGTCTTGTGGCATGTCCCAGGTTGTCTGATTTCTAAGAAGTGAGGAGGTGGTTTTTTTTTTTAATGATTCCATCTCTACTTAGTCTGTATCTTGTTCTTTCTGCAACACTTTCCACCACCATATGTGAAGGGGTGAGGTTGAGAATCACTTCTATGGCTGCCGTTGGGTTCTCATTGCTCCTGTAATGCATATACAGGCTAGTCTTTGAATCTTGGAGAGGTTTTCTCTCGTCGTCAATAGGCTAGTTCTACTACTCCACGCAATGGCAATGATGATTGGTCTTACTATGGCAGTGTACATCCAGCTTGGGATTTTTGGGTTACAGCCCCAGTTTCTTCCTGCCAGATTTCTGCACACCATTATAGCCATTTTGCCTTGTATGTAATCTCCTTTTCTTGTTTGTTCCACAGGAGTTTACTGTCTAGAGTTAAACCTAGATACTTGACTTCTTGTCTCCAATCAATCTCGTTCCCATCAAGTTTTATGGTTTTGAGGTTGAGTTTTCTTTTCTTAGTGAAGGCTATCAGGATGGTTTTAGTGGGGTTGATGCTAAGTCCCACTTGCCTACACCAGCTATTTGTATAGTTCAGACCCTTTTGCACAATATCGCAAAGGGTGTTTTCGAATTTCCCCCTGGCTGTTATGACAATATCGTCGGCATATCCTTGGCAGGATATTCCGAGATCCGCCAAACCACACAGGAGCTCGTCAACCGTCAGACTCCACAATAATGGGGATGCTACTCCTCCCTGTGGGCATCCTCTGGTAGTGCAGATGGAGACAATGTCTTTGCTCGTCCTCGTCTCTGCTATTCTTGTGGTGAGCAGTTCCGACATCCATTTGGATGTTGTGCTGTCTACACCTCTTCTGTTCAATGCTCTTCAGACTGCCTCATATGGAGTATTGTCAAAAGCTCCTTCTATGTCCAAAAATGCACATACTACAGTTTCTTGGTTGTCTAGAGCACCTCGGATATCCTCCGTCAGTTGTACCAGTGCAGTCTCCGTAGATCTGCCTGCCCGGTAAGCATGCTGACATGGGTGGAGAGGTTGTCTCTAGGATTTCCGTTCTAATATGGTTATCAATAGCCTTTTCCATCGTTTTGAGTACAAACGATGTTAGACTAATTGGTCTAAAGGATTTGGGGTTTGTTGTATCCCTTTTTCCAGTTTTTGCCCTTCTCCACACTGATAAAATTATTTATTTGCATTAAAAAAATTTCCTTTTCGCTCAAATAAATATTTGTTTCCTATGGTCCAAACTAATATTTATTTGATAAATTTTAAAAAGTTGTTTGCCATGTGTCTCCCTAATTTATTTAAGGTAAATAAATATTCTATTATAATCAACTAGTACTAGTCAAAATCAAACAAATAAATATATTTGACCCAATCAGTTACTGAAAAAATAGAACAAATAATTATTTGCTTCAAATCTCATCGAAATAAATATTTATTTAATGTTATTCAACTTGCTGAAAAATGAAAAAAATATTTATTTGGCCAAATCCACTCGTTTTAAAATTCAAAGACAGATTTATTTGCTTTAAATGGCATACAAATAAATATTTATTTCATCATACTTTCTGAAGAGCAAATATCAAATAAATATTTATTTCTCGATTTATTTCATCATACTTTCTAAAGATCAAAATCAAATAAATATTTATTTGATCATACTTTCTAAAGAGAAAATATCAAATAATTATTTATTTCATCATACTCCCTTAAGAGTAAAAATCAAATCAATATTTATTTACTTTTAACTAAATATTTATTTAACGCTAATCGCACAATGAAGGATTTAAGATATGTATTTGCTTCAAATATATTTATAGTGTGTACAAAAAGCAACGTAACTTGCATAAGTAACATTTTCCACTAGGTAGAGGGAGTTATATTTAAATAATTGGTAAAAAAGACATAGCAACCATGCAATTGCATTGTGTATCGGTTGCTATATATACTTATATACTATATATACTTGTTTACCAATGCTATAATACACTCCCTATACCTAGTAGTAAATGTTACATATAAGTTATTTCGATTTCACGAAAAGTTTTTTCAAATAAATCAAGTTATCTGTACAAGTCGATTAGAAATATCCTGGGTGACTTATTCTGGAGTAATGGTGCATCCAGTATATTTCCAACTAACGTATGCAAATAAATCCATATATTTAAAAAAAAACTTCTATTAAAAGCTTTTTTTTTGTAAACCTAACAAGTAAATTTCTAGTGTAACTTAGTTTGTTTAATGGTTTGTGTGGTATCAAGGTAAAATGTAAAGTAGAAGAAATTTAAAAAAATATTTTATTGCTGCATTTCTTACATAAAAATGCATGTAGTAGGTACATTGCAAAACTTCGAAAGTCTTATGATATTGAGATGAAAAAAAGTTCACACCATATAAACAAATTTATTCTTGACATATTTTAGATTAAGCACCGAGGAAGCAAAAATGTAGGTAATTTCTTTTGAGCCAAATCGTCTTAAGCTTCTTCTGTAACACCTAAAATACAAAAAGTTATATATAGCCACAAAAAATAAAAAAATTTAGGTAAAAATGCAGTATTTTAAAATAAAAAACCGACCTGTTTCAGGGTTTTTGTAACAACGACGTAGTTTTGAAAATAGGTATAGGCTGGCCAAAACCTCGTGAGCCACCCATTTTTTATTTAAATAAACCTAATATGAAATTCAAGTGATTTAGATTAAATATTTATGTATTTAATTTTTTGCAGGGAATGTTGAAAATATGACATTGTACTTTCATTTTAAATAAATTTCTATTTAAATAAATCTAATAAGTGATTTAGATTAAATATTTATGTATTTAATTGTGTACATGAAATGTTCAAAATATGATATTGTGCTTTTGTTTCAAATAATTATTTATTTAAATTGAAGCTAATATGAATTTAAGTGATTTAGATCAAATAATTATTTATTTAATTATTTGTACGGGATGGAAAAAAAGATGGCGCTTAAGAAGCTTAACTGACCGCTTTCGTTTTATGATACCTTTGTCTGGATCTTTGTTTATAGATAGATGTTTAGAAAAATAAATTATCTTGACATTAGTATACCTATTTCTCAACATGGCAAGTTTCAAATTATTTTTACGCTTCAAATAAATGATCAACCAAACTAAGAAAGATAACAACTAGGTAGGTATTCGACATTTTGATTCAAGAGCCATGCCATCGTCTTTCCTTTTTTAAAATTATAAAATTGGCAATAATCATGTTTCCCAAAATTAATTTGTGGTAGAATGATGATTCAAATAAAAAATAACGAGCATCAACCTACCTAGAATGTATAAAGGTACAAATTCACTTACCTTCAAATACTTCCCACAAATGAGGTAGATTCCAACCTTCCAACAATAATTTTATATTATCCATATTATCCACCAACGCACATAAAAACTTTACTTACACTGCAAACTGCACTAACAACAAATTAATGTAATAATTCTTCTCTACAATTTGCAAACACAAAAACTACTTGTTGCTCCTGTTCCTGTCGAATCTTGTCTACACTTTACGCACGCGTAACAGTTATATAGTTTACTGGGAAGAATTATTATTTAATTCAAAGATAACTGCCCAAATAATAAATAATTATTTTTAGGATCCAAATATTATATTATTTGACGATGAAACTGCAATGTATTTAACTTCACCCTATAAATTTGTTTGATTATGTTATTTATATTTTTTTGATGCCAATAAATATTTTATTTGGCATTAATATTTTGATTGTTTGCTTTTAACTTATTTGCTTTAAAGCCTGCAATATTTGACTCAAATATATATAATTCAAATAAATTTACAAAAAAAAAACAAATAATTCAAGGTATTTTATCTATACAAATACATTTCTGTTGATTTGAATAATGTTTATTTAATACCAATAAATATTGAACAAATAACTCATTTCTTTGAAAAAAAACGATCAATTTTATCAGTGCATGCTTCAGGTATATAACCCACACTTTAAAGCAATGGGAAGATATGGAAGACTGTTACACTTATGTATAGGTAAATTTAGGGAATGTTTGTTCTAAATCCACTAGAATTGTTCGGGATATAATGATATATGTCTGCTATTTAAAAAATAAAGTTACCTACTTGGTGATATTTTTCATTATAAAAAATCAACTTTAATTTTCTCTCGCTCTATAAAACTGGTTAAAAGCAATAATTTTGTAGGTTCTCGAAAGTGGTCAGTACACTTTTGAATCTCAAACTATTTTTGTGAAAGATTCAATGATATAATTCATGACCAATCATTTTGCTACACCCTGTATATTAACAGTATTTTCTTGGTTTTTCTATAACGGTGAGGTAGCAAAAATGGACATTAAAAAGAGAATCTTAATTTCTGTTAAATGAATAATTTGTCGGTAGTCGTAAAATTTCAAATTAGGTATTTGTTTTGTGAATACTTATAATTGACATTAATGGCATTTGTTTGCGATGTTGCTAAGAAATTATGAGTCTTGTAATAATAACGTTTATAGGAGTGGGATATTAGTAATTGTAAGTAGGTAATAGTTGTCTCCAATTAAGAGTTTTCCGTTAATATTTTAAAGCTTATTATGCATAATATAAAAAAAGTAATATGGAGTCTAATTTTTAACCATGCGTTGGAATTTGATATCGGCTTACTAATATAATCAGGTCGCTTTTAGTTTACCACTTTCGGATTAGAAAGTTATAGCGATAAGGTGTTGTATTCGTCGGAAATTTCAGCAGTACTCAAACTGTAGCAGAAAACATCTAAAATTGAGCCGTTTTTTATGAGCTTATAGTCAGATGAAACCCAACCAGATCTATTAGATACACTTTATTTGACATACAAAAACAAAAATTACAATTTTTTTCAATTATCACTACCTTTCTTAATAAAAAAAACGTAGAACGTGTCGCGGGACACACGGTAGGAACTTTAGTTCCTTTTAAGCAAAAATTATGTAATACATCATACATAGATAAACAATTTGCATATTCCTCGGTGATCGAGTAGTAAGCAAACCAGACTCTCACGCGGTAGACCCGGGTTCGATTCCCCGTAAAGAAGTTTTTTTTATTGTTAATTTTATTTATTAATAACGACAACAGGTAGACTTTTGAAATATTTAGCCGAATATTCATTATTATAGATAATAGTACGGTACCCTTCATGAGGGAGTCCGACTGGCAACATCTACTTATAACATCATTGTATGTTAAAAAATTAAACCGTAGCATTATACAAATTGGACATTCAAGAACTGTACGTTTAATTAGTAGAAACATGATATTGAATTGTTAAATTTTTAATTTGAAGTTATATTACAGTTTATAGAAATTTTTATTTTCTAGATTTTTTCTTAAGTTGGTCGTGGAAAAAATATGCTGCTTGACTCGTGTGGATTGTCCATATCGCACTTGAACGATTAAGCACTTCGCCTACGGCGTCGTGCTCAAACTTCGTCCTCTTGCGATATGGCCATCATATCCACACTAGTTGCACAAACTTCTATTTATTTCAAAATATGCCCTTTTACATTTGAAAACAACCTGCCAAATGTCAAATCAATTTATCAATCCATTTTAAAGTTATCGAATTGAAACATTCAAGTTTTCAAAATTTCAACACCCTGTATTTCGAAAAATAAATGTGCTAGACCCCTTAATCCTCATATCATTTTGTCCAATTTTACGAGAGGACTCTACTTGCAAACGTTGTAATTACCCTTAACGTTCGAGATGCTTACACCATTTTTTGCGCGATCGTATTGAAATAAATTCGGAATAAAATAATTTAAATTTCTTCGAAATGAACGAAATGTCAAAAGTGACATTTATACTTCTCAATTAGTTTAAAATATATTTTGCATTTTGATGAAATTGTTTTTATCCTATTTATTACTTTTCGACGTCTGAACGGTAAAAGTAAATCACTTACCGACGTGTTAAACTTAGAAACCAGTAAACACAACCTACCGTCCTGACAACCGATGCTGTAAATAAACAAAAAAGATCAATCGCGCAAAAAAAAGTATGGAAATAATAGTAAAAATTTATCCGAACAAATTCAAGTAGATCACCAGCACTGCGAATACCAGCTTTGTATAGAATTTTAATATAGCATCGGTGGTTCAGTGGTAGAAAGGTAGAATGCTCGCCTTCCACGCGGGCGGCCCGGGTTCGATTCCTGGCCGAGGCATATGAATCGCTGCTTCGTAAACGAGAGAGAGACTCAGGAGAGAGCACACGCACACAAGCAAGGCACATAACGAAGCAACGTAACATAACGTAACGTAACGGTCAGATCTTTTGCGTCGCGACCCCCGGTCGCTCAAACATAACCTGACGTAAAGATCTAAAGTTCCAAAAAGAGAGAAATTTCGATTTATTTAAAATACATGTCGCACCTTTGTAGAAACACAGACACAAATGCAAATTTATCAATTTTTCAACAAAAGCATTTGAAGTTTTTCAAATTTATTTTCGGTTTTTGGCAGTAAATATGAAACATTTATAAAAAGTTAGATTAAAAACTATGCAAATTGTTAGTTGATGTGTATACTATACAAAACATTTATATTTTTGCTTTTTTGCGAAATAGAATCTCTTAATTTCTTGAAATTTTGGAAAGAGTACAAATGTGCCATTGTTCCTTTCTGAATTACGATAAAAGAAAGGGCATTAAAAGCACTACATGTAGTATATCTATGATTAAAACACAAATTTATGGTTGAATTTGTACTTCATGGAAAATAAACTCAAAATAAATTCATAATGACCCAAAATTTGATAAAAGAAGTATTATGAAAGGATTCATAATATTTTGGAAAAATATAAATAGTTTTTTCCATTACTAGCTGTGGAGTTGACAATTATTGCTTTTCCTACCCAACTGAGAAGTTTAGTGGTTAATAATTTTCTATCATTAACCTAGGTCAGTTATGGACAAATTCAAATATTTTGAGAATTTAGGATAGTAGTTCAACAAAAACTTGTGCAACATAATTTTGTATACCCAGGAGATTGTCTTCAACATATTTGCTGCTTGAAATTACCTATCAAGATAAAATTATTTGAATAGAAATGCCATTAATTTAAAATTCGCGCTCATAATACACTCAGGTGCAGAAAAAACGAGCCACCTATTATTTTTCCTTCTAATTACAAAAAGTTGGTATACATGTGTATTTTCTCGTTTTACATAAAAAAAGAACATTTTGGAAAATTCAAATTCAAAAGTTCCATATTTCATTCATGCAATTCGAAAGGAGCTTATGTGTTTTCAATTGTTGGGCGGTTGCTAGGCAATTTTTTGTTAATGTTAATATTGTCAATACCAACGTTGACAATTTTAAAGTATTAATTATGGTTTTATGTGCTGAAGATTGTGCTAAAGCAGTAGCTCTTGTGGAAGATGGTCGAAGCCAAAGATATGTGGCTCGATTACTCAATGTTAGTCGTTCTATCATTCAAAGGGTGTTACAACGTTTTGGGGATACTGGAAGAAACACAAGAGGGCCTGGTAGTGGTAGAATACGGGTAACTACCGCTCGAGATGACAGATTTATTGTACTAAATTCTCTAAGGGATCGTCATTTGACTTCAGTACAGACAAGAAATCGACTTCTGGAGGTTCGTGGTAAAAATGTAAGTAAATGGACAGTTCGCCGAAGATTACATCAGGTTGGGTTAAAAGCTTTTAGGCCAGCAACTGGGCCTAAGTTACTTCCACGTCACCGGGTAGCGAGATTGCACTTTGGTCGTGAACATAGCAATTGGAATCTTATGCAATGGAGTAATATACTCTTTACCGATGAGTCCAGGTTCTCGCTACATTCACCAGACGGACGAAATGGGGAACGATTCCAAGAATGTGCTTTTAGCC
This sequence comes from Galerucella tenella, assembly GCA_910591685.1. NCBI lineage: Eukaryota > Metazoa > Arthropoda > Insecta > Coleoptera > Chrysomelidae > Galerucella > Galerucella tenella. The sequence continues at coordinate 7,765 of CAJUYH010007966.1, read as the reverse complement.
CTAGGCTGAGTCATAACGGAGGTTCCGTAATGGTATGGGCAGGCATATCAAGTGAAGCCTCTACGGAATTAGTGTTTATCAATGGGGGCTCACTGACTGCACAACGGTATATTGAGGAAGTTTTGGCATATCAGGTGGTTCCATTCGCTCCATTTATTGGCAATAACTTTATCCTGATGCAGGACAACGCTAGACCTCATTCAGCGAGATGCGTCAGTGAATACTTGACAGAAGTTGGCATTGAAAAAATGAACTAGCCAGCATGTTCTCCGGACGCAAATCCTATAGAACATGTGTGGGACATGTTAGGCAGACGTGTTAGAAATCGTGTTATAGCACCAACCACACTAAATGAGCTTCGTGTAGCTCTTCAAGAAGAATGGGAGAATATTCCTCAGAATGCAGTTCGTGAGCTCATTAGTGGGATGCCACGCCGTATACAAGCAATAATTAGGGCTAGAGGAGGAAATACCAAATACTAAAGTCTATTTTATGTGTTAAATTTAGTTTTCTGTACCTCTAAAGTTTGCTGTTGTTAACATAAATTTTTTCTAAGTATACATGTATTTTTCCTTTATTTATGTCATTGTTTATTAAGTTTAGTTTAAGTAACATATTCTTGTCTTTTTATACCAGGAGGAAGTCCTTTGTTGGTAAAATATAAAAAGTGTAAACCAAAAGCCAAAATAATAAACAAATATAGCCGATTTTGAGAAAAAAATAGGAGGCCCGTTTTTTTGCACCTGAGTGCAAAAACTGACAGTGTACTTGTCAGTCAGACGACGGAGTAATCCCTTCTCGTGGTGCCACAGAGTACACCATTTAACAAGAGGCGAATGAAAGCCGTTTTCGTGATCGCAATTTTGTGTGCACATGCGTGAATTAATTAGTATATAATAATATGTCAATGTCAAGTCGACACATGGTCGACACTTCCGTTCGTTCGTTCCCGTCAGTTACTCAGTACTCTGTGGTTTGGTTGTCACTGCCTTAGTTAGATGGTGAACTCTGTGGTATCAAGTAGTATATCTGTCAGTCTCGACGTATTTCCGTTTAAGTCCAACTTCAAAGGAACCGACAAAGCTTTCGTCTCTTGTTAGATGGTGTACTCTGTGGTGGTGCGTTTGTGAATTATTTTTAATGTTTGTCTTATATTTGGCTAGTAGTGGAAAAAATGTATATACACCACCATGGTGAAGAGATTTATAAACTTTGGTGCTCGGTCAATAATAATAGTCTTCATCACCTTGGTGTATAATATACTATATTTTTACAGTGATGAGTATCAGCTGTTAGCGACCATTCCACAAGATATATCCGCCATCTAGCACATCTTGGTCGAGTTACAATTCTGGATTTGTTGTTGAGCTTCAGTCATAATTTGACCTCATCAACTCGTTTTTGAAGATTTTTGTAATTGGGTCACTGTTTCTCTAAAGATGCGATGTTATTTCGTACATTCAACGCTGTATTATCTCAAAAACAAAGTTAGCTGTCGACATGGTCTTTTTTGAATAATAAAAAGTTTTTAAAAGCGAAAGTTTTACTTTCGTCACTCAAGTTCAGACATAGGAATTTTTTTTTAAATTTCCACTCTATACAGTTCACACTATTTTAGTTTTGTTTGTAAAAGGTGGATGCATGCAAGAAAAAATTAAAACTAAGATTAACTTAAAATTAAAACTAAGAAGATAAAACCATGCTATTTATTAATTTAAATCTTAATTTTTTAGTTTCTTTTATGAACATCTACATTACACGGACATGCTCATGCAAGAAACTAAGAAATTGAGATTTAAATGAAAAAATAACATGGTTTTATCTTCTTAGTTTTAGTTTTAATTTTTGTCTTGCATGAATTCACCTTTAGTCCACGAAATACAGCCTGAAAATGACCATTTTACAATGTTTTTCTCCTGGCGGCTGATTTTTTTTGACATCAGGGCAAAATGGATGTAGAATAAAATGCACTCACCCCGAACTCTGAAGTCTTTGCAGAAAATTTTTTAACGAGCCAAAAAAGTGAGATTTCAGTAAAACGTTTTTCGTGCATATATCTTTTTACCGAAGTTATGAGCAAAATAAACATTATTTACAGTATTAATAATAAACAAATTTAAAACGCGATGTTATTATCATAACGTCTTTATATTACACCTAATTATGCCCTCAAATTTACCAATAACATGTACGAAATTTGGAGTCTGTAACTTGATTAGTTTGCAAATTATGACGTCATGAACATATTAATTGATTCTCGCCCTCTACGACATTGCGCATCACCCTTACTTATCTGAAGTTTGTCAAGCAATATGAGCCACTAGGAGGAAAACATTGCTCACAACTCTATATTGCCTGTACTAATATTATTGACATTTGAGGTTGTGTTTGAAGCATTCATTTATTGTCGAATATTTTTGATTTTTGAATATTTTAAGACGTCCTACTAGTTTATTTGCGCGTGTTGTGTTTTCACCTTTTTTAATATCGTAAAACCGTAATTAAATCTGAATTTTTGGCCCATTTCATTTTTTCCATATATCAGTGTCTATTGCATGTGAAAATAATTCCCAAATATGTTTTATTTAAACTATGGGTATATAAGATACGGAGTGGGTAATTTGGTCCCCAAAGATGACGTCACGAAATTTCAAAAGGTAATTTGGTCCCCATGGCTGACAGGTATAAATTCCCTACAAGTAATTTCGTCCCCGCAATCAGGTATATGCTTTCGGTTCAAAGAAGAAATAAAATCAAAACATGAAAATAGTTTAAAGGTTTTAATTTCAACTCTATGGTATGAACATATAAATAATTTTTACACAAATGAGAATTTCAAAATTTTACACATTTAAATGAAATACATGTTAAAAAATGAGTTCTATCTATTTCAGAGTTTTTGTATTTTTCTATAAGGTTTTCAATAAATTTTTACGATTTCTAATTTTAGGGTCTCTTACATAATGTTTCAAACGACAACTTTGCAACTTGATATAAGTTTCGATTTGGAATTCATTTAATTTCTCAAGAAATGTTATTATATTTGGATGTTCTTCGTAAAATGAATCGTTAAAAGTTCTGTGAAAAGCTTCGCAAGCGTTTGTTGTTCGCGTGAGATCAGACGAATTTTTGGCCCAAATTGTCGGTGGAAAATGAGATTCTTCATCAGCATAATTCTCGATTAGATAATCAGCGTACTTCTCCAATCTCATGTCATTTGGTCTATTTTCGAATAGTTCGAACGCAACGCAATCACCCACTTCATTAGGATCTAAATAAGTAAGACCAAAAGTCAAGTGCAACCACCGACCAATATCACTGCTCGCATCGTTATATTCCACAACTAGACCGATAGTTTTAATTTTCCGAAACCATGCCTGGGCGAGATGAAATCTGCATCCGATGATTTGGGTGGAAGGCCAAACTTTTCGAACGGCTTTATGTATGGCCATTTCAAAATCACACACTATTTCCTTAAAATCGAAGTTAATATTAATTTTGGAGCACTTATCTTGAACCAAAAGAAACAGTCTTTCGTATGTTTCCTATTTTTTATTGGGTAGAAGGCATACCATTAAAGGTATGTAATGTCCGTGTAAAAACCGTGAATTGTAAACATTTGTGTGAAATATTTGGCACAATAATCAAATGTGCCGTCGACGTAGATTCGTTGCGTTTTCCCCAGAGCTTCAAGATTTGAGAGACACGTAAACACAATGATATTATTTAACACACAATTAATAAAAAGGAATTGTTCATCACGCGAAGTTTTTACGTCAATCGAATTCAAAATTTCATGTACATCGTTAATATTTTTCGGAAGCGCTGGTATAAACTTACGTCGACTATTATACATATTCTTCCTAACGTACTCGACGTCCCTGGTTGTTAGTGTCGCTGGTAAATTTTCTTTCAATGACATACGTATAATTTTTGACGGTTTTTCAAAAATATCGTGAACAGCTTTTCTCTTGCAAACTGCAGAAACTGTTTGCCTATTTAACTTTGAAATGTCCGCAAGATGACAGTGTTCGTATGAAGTTTTAGTCACGAATATTGCACTTGATACACCTAATGTATAGACACAGGCCTCACATTTTCTGTTGGTACATTTCCAACAAGTTTCTTCTGAAGTTTTCAGTTTTTTGTGGAAATTAAACTTGTAACCGTTAACTACAAGTAAATCCTTGCCACAATTACTTTTAATAATTTTCACCTCCATAATTTGCTTTCTCACAACAATTCACACGTACTCAAACTAAGTAATAATTCAAATGATTGCAAATTATAATAATATAAGGGTTTTATATCCGCCTAAACACCTGTTATTCCTAAAAATTTCCAAGAAGCAGAAATAATTATATTTTAGTTTGGGGTCGGATTATCGAAGTGCCTGGCTACCAAAGGATTAACAAAGGTAGCGGGGACCAAATTACCCATCCCCATAAGATGAATATGTACATTTATAATATTCTAATTTTGTGTTAACCTACAAAATGTGAAAACATTATGCCAGGGTCTCCAAACTATCTTACCTAAGGCACAGGTAGTTAATATCTGAAGATCAACGGGCCAACAAACTGTTGAAAATACCGCCTCTTTTACGACAAAGAGGTTGGAGGTTCTCCTTTTGGATTTTTTTCAATGTAGGTGCAAAATTTTGAGCTTCAAACTTGAATAATTTTTATCTTTATATTTTTTTTACCAATTTTTTCACTGTAAAAAGTTTATTTAATAAAACTTTTCTTCAGGGTACGACTATATTACACATTAAAATTTGTCAATGAAAATTTAAAAAATCATACAAAATGAAAATTGTAATATGGAAAAACCTATAAATATTTGGTATAAGACTATTGTTTTATTCACTCATCAGTGTACTGTTCTACAATATTTAAGGAAACACATTTAACACGTTCAAGTCATTTTAAAACTTATACCACCTACGCATATGGTAAAATGAATCGTAAAGCGATCCGTTCAAGGTCACCAAAATCTCTGGCAATTTATGAATGAAATTTATAAGAGTTATACTACTGGTTCGTTCTTATACTGTGCTTTAAATCATAAAACACTTCAACCTTGAACCTAGAATTGTAACTCTTACGTTGTCAGCAGTAACTACTGTTTTAAAAGCCATCTGAAGTTTGGCCGCAGGAACTATAAATTCAGCGCGAATTTCAAATATCAAATTGAGGGAGAATTTTTAAAAATAAATCGATTTTACCAAAATAACACAAAATGCAGCTGTTTATTAAAAAATATAAATCGTGACTGATAGTATTTCGCCAAATCTTGCGTCAACAAAAGTTTGCCAAATATTATCCTACATATATTCAGCTCTGATGCAAGATTACAATTCTAGGTTGAAATATTTTATGATTTAGAGCAGTCTTTCCCTACGTGGGCGATAGCGCCCCCTTGTGGTCGCTGCAGGCCTAAAAGTGGGCGGTAAGAGACCCAGAAAAAAAAGGGGGCGTTGTGTAGGGCTTTGGGGTCGATTTATAATTTCATCTACCTAGCTATGAAGACTCTTAGACACCGACTGAGCTCTTGACTACATCTTGTGAACATCAACTAATATTAATTAAGATATAGCTCAAACTCGGTTCGATATAATAGACCACGGGCAATCATGTTTTAACAAGTCTTTGTTAAATAATCCGATTTGTACATTCCTGTATCAATCGGCTGGTTCTATAATACTATAATAACGACGACTTGTTTGCCTACTGCCAACATTTGGAAAACCTCCACATTTACTTCACCGAACGAAAGCAGGACATTTTAAACTTGGAAATACCAGACTGGGTGTTGGATCCGTTATCAAATGTCAACACAGCAATGTCACCTCAGCTGGAAGAAGAACTTATAGTATTGTCAACAAACTTGTTTGTGTATCGTGCAATAAACGAAGAAATAAAAATCAAGTTCAAAAATGGATATCAAGAATTTTGGCTACAAAAACCGATCCCGCAATTGTACCCTGGATTGTGGTCAATTGTTCAACGATTCTTGATAGCATTCCCATCGTCATATTTGTGTGAACGTGGATTTAGTGCTGTGGCAACGTTGCTTACTAAAAAGAGAAATCGTTTGCGTGTTACCGAACGTGGCGACTTGCGGCTGTTTTTGACTAAATTGGAACCTGATATCAACAAACTTATTGAACAGCATCAGATTCAACCTTCACATTAGTTTTTATATAAGAATTGATTATGTTTGTTTTATTTTCAATAAAAGATACTCTGTCCGAATACTATAAAGTTGCGTTTCAATAATCAGTTATAAGTACTTAGCGGTTTTTAAGTATGTTTAAAAAGGGGGGCGTTAAAAAATAATGTATTCTTAAAGTGGGAAGTAGACAAAAAAAGGTTGGGAACCCCTGATTTAGAGGATCTTAAAGATCGCATTCGTGAAGCATGTCGTAGCGTTACACCAGCTATGATTCAGACAAGAAAGCTTTAACACGTTTTGCAGCTTGCAAGGATTCTGCAGGAAATAATTTTGAATACTTGCTGTGTTTGTTTTTTGAATTGCATCAGAGTTATTTTAGTTGAAATTCATCCTTCATGAAATATTGATGCTTTTAATAATAATAATAATAATAATGTTTATTCATAAAATACAATACAATTTGATAAAAACAATTTCAAATCTCTCAGAATAAACATTGATACATCGCTGAGGCATAATAATGCCTGTGCGCGAGTTATAAAATTTGTAATAACATGTATAAACCATATAAAAATAAAATGAAATGATATAAAACAGCATAAAACAACATAATTTAGTGATAATATAATATATAGTGATAGGTCTTGATAGTGAGTTGTGGTCAAAGTCGGGAGTTAAGGTCTTAATCGGGTAATAAGCGTTTTAGCTTTGCGTTTAATTTTGAAATTGGGATAAAATTTTGTAATATTCCAAAAATGAAATTGAATAAACATAAATAAATTATTTTAGATACCTCAAATTAATGAAATCTTCAAAAATATGTCTGTCTTTACTAGATATCCAGTTTTTTTAAGTTTGTTATTATTAATTGAAAAAAATACCAAGTATGTAATGGAACGACAAGCAATTTTCAATGAAAATATACAGGGAGTGTTATTTGAAAATAAAAAGTGAGCTACCACAGGGCTGTCAAATGTAAAACATTTTTTATAAGCCATCAGGAGGGTACTTTGATGCCATTCAATTCAGTTTTTTTATTTATTAATTAACTTATCAAATAAGCGAGATATTGCCTGTATACAATAATTTGGGACACCCAGTATTAAACAAACATTGTAAAAAAAATTATTTATTCAAATATAGCAAAATAAAAAACGACACAAACATTCTTAGTAAGATAAGTTGTTTTCTAATCACAATTTTCATCCACACGGGTTCAAGTTGTATTGTTTCAATAATAAGACGTAACTGTGAGTGTTCATCTACTATCCTTGTTCCGTATTTGGGCTTAACATATCTCATATTTGAAAATATTTGTTCACAAATGTAGAATGAATTTTTCATCTCATTATTTTGACTTAGTTTTACTTTACAACATCAAGGGCCGGTCCAAAACCCTTCGGGCCGTAGTTTGGTGACCCCTGCATTACGCTACTGGCTTTGACATCGTAAGACATTTGATAAATGTGAATATCTTTGTAGCTGAGTACACATGACTAGAAAGTCAAGAAAACATTTTTTTTTGTATTCTGTGTAAAAATTTATTTAAAATTGCAAAGCGCTTTCGGCTATTAGGCCATCATCAGTG